>JADRCO010000064.1:0-59712 GCA_021464525.1 Rhizophagus sp. LPA8_4_AMF | reverse complement strand
TAACGCATTATTTATTTTTAAACAAGCCACTGCGCCATGATTTAATTATGCGATGAACTTTCAACGGTTCCTGTTTACCTAGTCTATTAATGCTAGAGACATAATCTTAGCGTCATTTGAATCGCCATAATGAGATGATTCTAACAAGCTACAGTATATTTTGTTCTTATACAAATACTAGATAATGAGTTATACCACATATCAGAATTATTATTTTTTAATGTTCAAAAATTTAAAAAAAATGTGAAAATTGAGATATCTCATTATATAGTGATTATAAAAAAACCAATTTAGGTTTATTAGAATCGTTAAATCAAGACCAATCAAATGAATGTAAGATTGTTTCTCTAGCATCAATAGATAACTTTCTAATGATGATTTTTTTAAAAAATGTTTAATATGACATAGCTCAGATTAGTATTCTGCATGAATTGATTTATGATACGGTGTAGCCCTAATTGATCCCAAAGAGTAAAAACTTATTTACGAATAACTTTTGATTTAGCAGTCCAATTTGGATGATTTTTTTTTATTTTGATTAGGGCAACAAGATCTATCGATTAAAAAAAAATCGTTTGAATCAGATCACTAGATTGCAAGATAAAAATTTTTGGATTTGAATTGAATCCAAGTCGAATCTGAATCAGATTGAATCTGCAGAGAAAAAGTTTGATTCATGCGGAACACTAGTTCAGAATATATCAATGCTAGAGACATGATTTTACCATTATTTGACATGTCTTAATGGAATGATTCTAATGAATTATAGATATACTTATATCCAAAATTATTTTAGTATTACAGAAATACGTAATTACGTAATTCTGTAATTATTAAGTAATTCATTAGAAAAACT
Organism: Rhizophagus sp. LPA8_4_AMF; assembly: GCA_021464525.1. NCBI lineage: Eukaryota > Fungi > Glomeromycota > Glomeromycetes > Glomerales > Glomeraceae > Rhizophagus > Rhizophagus sp. LPA8_4_AMF. Next base: position 58,856 of record JADRCO010000064.1, on the reverse strand, counting down.
CCATATTTTGTAATTAATTTCATATTATGAAAATATTTGGCCAGAATTAACCTTAATTTTGGCTGAATTATATTTAAAAATTTAACAAATAATAACTTGACATCCAGTGATCCGTTTTAGATGATTTTACTACTATTAGACTCCTCTCAGTAAGATGACTCAAATGGTAGTAAGAACATTCAAATCCAATCACTAGATCATTCTCTAATATCAGTAATCATTAAACATTTACAGCAACATAACTCCGTCAATATTGATGCTAAAGAGATGAATAGGGTTGCAAACATTTCTTAAGATAACTACTTAATACGTCAATACATCATGTCGTAAAGGGTGTGCTATACCTTTTAGATGTTTTTGCCATATATATATATGTGATAGTAAGGTAGTAGACTAGTAGTCACATGTGACGTATCATATGTCGTATGCTGTATTATGTTGTATGCTGTATTATGTATCATATGCCGTATTATATGCTGCACATTATGTAATAATTAATAAATAAATCTAGTTAAAAATATGATGATCTTTAAAACTTTTTTTCAAAAAAACAAAAAAAAAATTATTTATTTATATCCAATATACTATTTATACTTATAAAATGTTATTATATTATAAAATGTTATTTATATTATAAAATTATTATATATGATAAAAAAAAATAAAAAACCCTAAAAATAAGATTTATGATTTTCCAGAATCTGTAAGATTCCTTTCAGTATCTCTTTCACGTTCTATAATCCATTTAATAAATCATTAGGATCATAATCCAAATCAGCTGGATCTAAAGATTGTTCTTATACTGGAGTAATATGACTAATATCAGAACCTATCTCTCCATTAGTATCATTAACAGCTGTTAATCAACAATATTACTAATAGTCAATTCAGTGTTTGAAAAATTTTCTGATGGTAAAGTTTGATTTAATTATTATCTCCATTAATATTTAAAGTATCATCATCCCCCTTTAAACTAATAATGCTATTAACTGAAGCAATATTATTACTTTCTCTTAACTCACTTTCAGTAGATCCTTACTCACATAACTTAATTCTTTTTGGATATTATTTATATAGTAAAACCAAATTTTTGCTATAATTTTATTTTTTAAAGTCAAGTTAGTTCATCTATCACTCAAAATCAAATTAAAAGTTGAGAAATTTCTTTCACAATTTGCTTGAATTGGGTTAATAGAAAAAATTCAACAGGCAAGTTTAGGCAAATGTCATGGCTGTATTTTAATTAATTTCCACCATACATTTGGAGATTTAAATCCAGTAATATAAGGAAGATCAAAAGGAGCAAGCTTTAATTCAAATCTATGAAATTGAGCAATTAATTCTTCACTTTCCTTGCAAGTATGACCAAGACTTTGCCACATTTCAATTGCAGCTAAGACGGCTTTATGAAAAGCTTCATCTTTTAAATCTTTATCTATTAATTAAATAAAAAGCTTTATTAATTATATTATTTGAAACATTACAAATCATAATATTTATATAACTTTGATAATATGAATGAAGATAATAAGCCAAAATATAAAGGGGATGTAAAAATTCTTCAAATCGATAATTAAAAATATTAACAGTAAAAGATTTGAAGACATTGGTACTTGGTAATCGATGTATTGTATTGGCCAATTTAATAAGATGGACGAAGCAATCAGATAAAGTAGCTTCATTTGCCTCTAAAAGATTTATACATTCTTTTATTGGCTTTCATATCAAATAAACTGATCGATATATGAAAAAAAAAGATTCATCTTCCATTAAAACAGCAACCTCATTATTTGTAATAGAATTAACATGCTCTTTAAGAATCTGAAAAATTGAAAAATTGAAAAATTTAGTAAAATATTTTTAATTTTATTATGAATAAATTTGTTTATCCAATCAAATACTGGCTGAGCTTTTAATAAAGCATCTATTATCATAAATAAAAACCCCCAACATGTTTTCACCCAAGTTTGTAATCCATCTTCTTTGATTTTCATATTGATAAAACCTTGTTTTAAAAGAGCATTAATAGCATGTGATGTACTAAAATATTGATTAATTTTACCACATTCATTAATAAATTTTTTAATAGGTTTAAGTTTAACTAAATCAGATGCAATCAAATTGATTGCATGAGCTGTACAATGTATATTCAATATATATGGATATGTTTGGTGAATATTTTATCTTGCAACTCAGCAATTGGAGGTATTATCAGTAACAATTGCGGCAAACTTATCACTGCCAAGTTTTTTAATGATACTAGAATTTTCTTCTGTTAAAAATTCACTTGTATGTGAATCTGATGAATAATCATATAAACTAATTAAATATTCCATTCGAGTATCAGTTGTGACTGTAATTATAAATTGATTCTATTTTAGGAGTAGTCCAACCATCTAATGCTATCAGAAATAGAATTTAAATAAAATATTAGTATCAAATTTTAGGAAAGATTATTATACCATTAAATCAACAAGGCCATACATGTAATAATTAATTAATTTATGTTTACCTAAAGTAAGATGATCAGATTGTTCCAAATCAGAATAACCAGGATTTAGATCTTTAAAGAGATCTAAAACAAATGGGTTTTCAATTACATTAAATGGAATACCAGCCATAACCCAAGCCTTTAAAATCATTTATTAAGTCGGTCAACAACAAATTTTGGTAAAGACTGATCAGACTTATAATGATCAGTTATTTGTGTTTAAGTTGAATTAGGTGGTTATAAAGAAAGTGATTTTTGGTTATTACGAGTATAGGTTATTTGTTGGTTAACTATATTTTTACACCAATATCTTGATATCTCTTCAGGACATTATATACATTCATTTGCCAGGTGCACCTCCATTTTTTGTGGCTTTTCTCTTGACCATTTTGTTTTACAATAGCTAGTAACAAATAGCTTCATAATATCCATTATTCTTTTGTGTACCTTTTTCATAATATTCCCAGATTTCTGAGAAGGGCCTTGTATTTTTTGGAGTTTTTGACAATTTTGTTTTTTTGTTATTGTTTGGTGTTATTTTTTCTTTGTCTGAAGAAACTATAAGTTCTTCATTTTCATTAATAACTGATTTTTTACCCTTTCCTAAACTGCTTTTTTCACAATTCATAACTCATAAGTAAAGAGAACAAAAAAAAGTCACAAAATATTACATTTTACTTATGTTAATTTAATTTCGTAATGTGATACAAGTACATTACATGTTATGTCATATGTCAGATATTTGTCATATGTCAAAATATATGTCATATATCAAGAAATACGCTAAAAGTCAGTAGTTGTGGCAAACGGCATATGTGACGTATTACTGTAACGTATGTTGTAAGGTAGTTACCCTTAAGAAAAGATATGTCTGCAACCCTAGAGATGAAACACCAACTATTTGATTCATCTTGATGTGACAAATTGAATGGTTTTGCAACAAATTTTTTACCGGGTGGCGGGTGGCAATCACTAGATTGTGCTCTGATATCAATAACCATTAAATATTTACAGCAACATAACTCTGTCAATATTGATGCTAGAGAGATGAAATACCCACCATTTGATTCATCTTAATAAGTCAAATCAAATGGTAGTAAGATCATTCAAAACGAATTACTAGATCTCAAGATATGTGCAATTTCGCACAGTTATACAAATTTTGGTATTTCAGAATACGTAATTAATTTCGTAACATGTAAATAATTACAGAATTATGTAATTAATTACGATTTTGTAATTTTAGATTTTGGATTTGCCAATTGAATTTTGAAAATAACTATAGTTATAAATGATCTCTGTATAATCACTAGTTATTGAGTTATTTTAATTTTCACGTTTTTTAAAAAATCAGATAGAACTGAATTGAACTGGCAGTTTTATACTAAGAACTGGAACCAGAACTGTTCAGAGCTTTAGCTTAAATACCATAATATATCTGAAAAAAGATTATGAAATTACTTAAAACCACCACCTGCCATTCTCTAAAGCAATTAGAAAGTAACTTAAACAATGAAGAAAAATGATGAGTAGTTATGTATAACTATGCTTAAAGGTCAAATGAGGTATACAGTATCAACAGTTTTCAATCTTTTTTTTATATAATGTATATTTAATTTACTTTTTTCCTAAAATAGCAATATTGGTGTATAAAAGTGCTGCTAAACCTATTCTTCTGAAGAAGAGAAATAATGAGTGATTCTAGTCAAAAAAATAGAAAGGAAAGATTAGAGCAGGAAAAGTACAAAAAAAAAATAAGAAAATAAATACTGTATTGACAAATTACTACCTGAAATTCATGCCATTATTGAGGTTAATAAGGCAGCTGTATTGAATAAAGAAAATCATGTTTAGTGCAAAAAAAATCGATTCTTATAAGAAAAACGTGTAATGTGATTTTCTTATTGTTGTCAATAATACTTATGATTATATCATAATATCAATATATATATAATTATCAAGTCATAAGAGTCATAAGAGATATGATTTATGTTTATGTAACATAACTTTTTCAGTTTACATGAAATAACAGATATTTTTATTATTAACAATAATAAAAAACCCAAATTATATACAGATGATCTATTACATTATGATCCTAAATTTTTTAATAACACCCAACAATTTGTACTTTTCAATTATCTTCATATTTTCATTATATGTATTTGAATCATGAAAAAAAATGATCATAGAGAGGGGTTTTGGTTGTGCACGGTTTGACCAGCTAATAAAAAAATCCTCCAATACTTCCTTTGATATTTCAGATTTTGTAAAAATAACATAATAAATTTTTAATTCAAAAAAATTTTCAGGAGAATATTTTGCAATTATATCAAATAATTTTTTTTCATCCAAATAATCATTCCCACACCAAACTTCAATACTCTCCAAATACTTACAATTATTAAGAATCATTTTTAATGTTTCTAATTCATCTTTTCTAAATATAGTAAAAAGATTTCTGAGATTTGGACAAAATTTTGCTATAGCCAGATTCAAAGAATTATCATTATTACCTATATAAAATTCTTTTAAACTTTTCCCATTAACCTCCAAAAATTTTATTAATAAATCATATCTGGGATAAGCATAATCAAATTTCAATACTTGCAATTGTGGAAATGAAACGTATTGTAATTTTGTAAAATCTTCAATAGCGTAATTATAATCAAATGATAATATAAGTTCTTGTAAAATTTTGAATTTTGCTATAAAAGATAATGGTATAATATGATTTCCACCAGAAAAATCCAATTTAATTAAAGTATTTGGAAGGTTTGTTAAAGAAGGAATTATATTTGATAAATTTTCACATTCATAAGATAATATTATTTCCAAATATTTCAAATTTTGTTGAACGGATATTAAATCCATTAAACCATCTGATATAATTTCTTCAAATCTAATCTTTAATGTTTGTATATTATGACACATTAAGGATAATTGATAAAAAAATTCAGAGTAAATACCAGAATGGCAACTCAACTTTGATAAATGTTTTAAACAAATTTCTGCTCCAGGATAAGAAGTAAAAGTTACATTAGAGATATCCAATCTTTTATATGAATCAAAATATAATCCTTTTAATGAAGTAATTTGATTCATGAGTAATTTAAAAATTTCCTGTGCCACTATAAATTTTATATAATTTAAATTTTGTGGTGCATAAATAGGTTTATAGTTTTTAAGAATAGTTTTAATAATATTATCGATTTTATAAATTGATATATTTCTAATATAAGTTATATAATTAAATAATGGATCTTTTGAAGTTGGAGGCGAAACAGTAATTCCATTATTATGTAAGATTTCTTTTGATTTCTTTGGAAGACAAGCGATTAAAGTTCTATAATTACGAACTTTTCTCCATAAAATTTTAATTGAAATTCCACACCAAAGGCGTTCAACAAGTAAACATGAGTATAAAGTAAATTTATCTTCTTCCAAATATTCAAAAATTTCGCTAAGACAATCAACGGGAAGTTTAGACATAGTTACGATTGAAACTTTTTTTTTTATGGTAATATTAACGAACGATTATTTAATAAGGAAAAAGAAAAAAATAAAAGCGCGTCAATCGTGTCACAAAAACAAGAATTCTTATTGGATCATGTATAATGGTGTTACATAACATTGTATCGCCGTATCACGTACTATGAATATTACGGAACAAAAGTCCATTTTGTTCTTGTTGACATTGTTGACTCATGTAACCCATGTAAGGCAAGTCAAATTAGATATGAACGTATAAGACGTATGACGGTATGAGAAAGTGCAAGACGTAAGACGTGTAATATACGTAATAATATTATAATACTATACGTGTTTAATACGTGTAATACGCGTAATACGTGTCTATTGAAATTTGGACTGTGCCATTGAAAACCCAATATAAATATATAAATTTTATTAATAATAAAAAAAAAAAAAAAATAATTACAAAATATTATAATTATTATAAAGTTTTTTTAATAATTCCCAACATTCTATATTTTTCAATAATTTCCATATTTTCTTTTCGTACTTCTAAACTTTTTGCTCGAGAACCTTTTGTAATAATAAAAGAAAGAGATTTTTGTGGTATACGATTATTCCAATTTATAAAAAAATCTTCCAATTCTTCAGGAGTTACTTCAGATTGAGCATTAATAACATAATATAATTTTAATTCATAAAAATCTCTAGGAGAATTATTTAAAACTATATCCAAAACCTTTTTATCATTCAAATATCTATCACCACACCAAATTTTAATACTTTCCAAATATTTACAATTAGTAAAAATATTTTTTAAAGAATCTAATTCATTATTTTTAAATATAGTAAAAATTTTTCTAATATTTGGACAAAAGTTAGATATAGATAAATTTAAAGTATCATCACTATTACCTATATAAAATTCTCTTAAATTTTTTCCATTAATCTCTAAAAATTTTATTAATTCAAATTTTGGATAAGCATATTCAAATTTTAAAATTTGTAAATTATTAAATTTAACATTATATAAAGTTTTAAAACCTTCAATAGCATAATTATAATCAAAAGATAAAACAAGTTCTTGTAAATTTAAAAATTTTGAAATAAAAGATAAAGGTATAAAATGTTTCCCACCATAAAGTTCAAATTTAATTAAATTATCAGGATAAAGTTTTGTTAAAGAATGAATTATATCAGATAAATCTTCACAATCATAAGATTGCATTATATATAAATGTTTTAAATTTTTTTGTAAAGAAATTAAATCTGGTAAACCTTTTGATATTATTTTTTCAAATGTTATATATAAATATTGTATATTATGACAAATTTGTGATAATTGTTGAAAAAATTCTGAATAAATATCTGAACGACAACTTAATTTTGATAAAAATCTCAAACAATCTTTTGCCCCATTATAATTAATAAAATTTATATTTGGTATATTAATTATTTTATATGAATTAAAATATAATTCTCTAAGAGATATTTTATTCATAAATAATTTATATATTTCTTTTGTAACTACATATTTCTTATGATTTAAACTTTGTGGTGTAATAGATTGATAATTGTGAAGTATATTTTTGATCATATTATCAATATTATATATTGAAAGACTTTTAATAAATATAACATAATTAAATAATGGTGAATTTGTGATCGTTGTTGTTGTTATATTGATTTTATTCATGAGTAAAATTTCTTTAGATTCTTTAGGAAGACAAGCAATTAAAGTTTTATAATTTCTAACATTTTTCCATAATAATCTTACTGAAATTTCACACCAAATACTATTAACCAATAAACATGAATTTAAAGTGACTTCTTCATCCAGGTATTTAAAAATTTCGTTAAGACAATCAGCAGGAAGTTGTGCCATATTTATGTATGATTGATCCGATTAGCCCGGAGGATTATAAAAAATATATATATTTATATTTTTTTTTTTTTTAAAAAAAAAAAAAAATGACTAGTAATGAAAAAAAAAAAAAGGAAAGTAGGAATCGATTTTTTTTTTATATTAAATCTTGCAGTTTTGTGTTACAAACTAATATTATTGGAATAGCTGGGGAAATTGTCGCAGAAAACATGTGTGTACAATCACAACAATGTAAAGTTACATTAAATAACTAATGACCTTATACTATTTATTCATAATTAGTAACATGACTGTGGATCATTAACATATTTGGTTAGTGGATTAATTGTTTTTTCTCCTTAATTATTCATTCATGTTTGCTCATTAGCCTAATGCAGCCTACTAATGATATTCCGTTAAAGTTTTTTAAATCTGATTTCAATATCGAATATGTTGTACGCACACATGATGTAATTGATGTATGCTTAATATAACGACCCAAAAAAGTAACCCGATATTTTTTATTTCTTTCAAATTTAGGTAAAATAAAATGATTTTGGTTAATCATTATTATATACTATAATAATTTACGTATAATAATTATAATAATTACGAAATAATATGTCATTTTTTTTGCAATTCATTACGCCTTGTTAAAGTTCATAAAAAAATGCTTTTTTACAAATTTTTATTACTTCTTTTAATTCTATTCTTAAAAACGTGTATATAAAACATATATATATAATATTATAAGAAAAAAAAATTTTTTTTTTCTAAATAAATTAATAATCACATTTACCCAATTAATTATTACAAAGTCCCAACCCAAATTAATTATATAATTTTTTTTTTTTTACAACCAAGTTTCTTCTTCGCTAGCAGAATTAAATCCATCACTATTATCACCATTTTCTGAATTAGAATCTTCTTCTTCGTGTAAAATAAAGAAAGGTCTTGCTCTTTGAAAATTCTTTCTTTTCAACATAATGTCTTTCATAATCATCATCCTTTCTTTCATTGTTCTTTTGTTATGACCTTGTATTATTGATTCTTTTTCTTTTTCAATAGTATCACCTCTTGCTATGTTCCATTTTTTACTTGTACCATTTTTTCTTCCTCCAAATACTACATTGGTTAAATATAAATATATCCTATTTAAAGTACCTGAATGTAAAAATCCTTTTTTGCCTCCATCCTGCCAACTTTCACATTTTTCTAAAAATTCTTCCAATTCTATTCTCGTCATTGGTCGATAACATAAACTTGTACGATATGCTGGTGAAAATTTATCCGGATTTTTTATTAAATCTGGCATTTCATTATGATTTTTTCTCCATAAATCTTCCCAAAATAGATACCACCATTGATGAACTCTTGATAAATTTACAACTCTCATCCTTTCATAAAGATATATTAAACTAGGATATTCACTTTCAGGTAATGATTGAATAAGTTGATTTTCTTCTGTTGTAATTAATAATGCTGGAAGTGACTCTAATGGTATTGATGGATTATCATATACATTAATAAAAAATTCATATGAAAGTGTTTCTTCCTTCCATTTTGCTTCATCTCGGTAATATTGTCGATATTCTTTCATCAATTTTTGAATTTCCGCTAAGCCTATATGAACTGTCTCTTTATTATCTGAAAAAAGTTTCTTTAATTGTGGTGTCATTTGAAAATCATCAGTAATTCCAAGTACATCATGACCAACAACACGTTCGTTAGGTGATTGTGTATCAACATATGATACTGTAATTTTAAATCCTGGATTCATATTGTAATTATTACTCCATTTTGACCTCTTATGTCTTTGTATTGATAATATTCCACGATAATATTGAATTTCTGTATCATTTTTTTCACTTGATGGTCCAATAATTACTTTTCCTTCTAAAGCCCTTAACATTTGACGAACATGGCGTCTCCTTTGAATCTCTTTATTCTCATTTTGTTGAACATATCTTTCAATTTCCCATTCTTCTGTTAGAACTAAAACCGGTTCATCTTCATCATAAACCATTACAACAGAAAATGGAAATGGTACCACATAAGCTTTTCCAAAACAAGTCTTAATTTTATTTGTAAAAAATTCCGGTGCATAATACATATCAGGTCCAACAAAATTATTAACTATAATAGATCTTAATTTGATAAGAGATGTTGATAAAGGTGCCATTGCTGAAGTATAATTCTTAATTCCGATCTGTCTAATAATTTTCAAATTTTCTACATGTCTCTCAGCAACCGTTCCAGAAAAATTTAAAAGGTATGGAGGTCTAAATGGACTCTGAGAAAATGCTACTGTTTTATTCTCGTGCATTCTAAATTGTTCAGATGTAAGTAATAATGTGGTCCACGTTTCTTGCCATACTCTTCGTTTGATGTGTTTGGCAAAATTCAATCTTGGAGAATAAATGTTCAAGGAAAAATCTAATCGTTTTTTCATAACTTTAACAAAACTCTTGTAACGATCTGTTTGAATTACTATGTGCCAGAAGACAATAACCAATATAAAGACGTTTATAGCGATCACCGCGATGGTTATCTTTTGTTTCGGTCCCACTTTGAGAACGGTCAGCAATCCCAATACAGTTGTGATGACATAACCAGCTCTTGACCAATATTCACTTAAATTCTGACTCCTATAAAGGAAGGGTTCATTTCTCCAATGAATTACAAACAAAATGGCCATAAATGTAACTTGAAGACTATAATTTATAGTTTCAATGCGTGCTCTTGGAAAGGATCTAAAGAGACAGTTATCTTTGGAGATTACACACACAAGTAAGATTAAGAAGAACTTATTAGCCATAATGAATGTTTTATAAGCTGCCCATTTTTCATTATATGCTAAAAAAGAAAAAGAAAAAGAAAAATTTAGAATATGAAATGGTACGGATATATTAACCTGATTTTTATTTAAATAAAACATCTCACCATTATACAAGAAATTATAAGGACAAGTGTCTTTTTGCAATAATCTTTTGTATTCTTCGTCGGGATTGTGCCTAGTTTCACCCATCTCATTATATTTATCTACTCTTGGCAAATTTTTATCAACCAAACGTTTTAATGCAATGGGGAACCAGAATGTCAATACACAAACTGTTATTAAAGCTACTGCAATTATCACTGGAGAAAAATTTAAGTCTTCTTTATTCATACTGGTGACATAACAGAATTCTTGAGGATCGCGCATCGTATCCGAACTACTCTTTTCAAAATTTGGAAAGTCTGTATCATTGTAAGGATTAGGAACAGGCCAAAATGAATCTGACCATACAAGCGCGTTAAGAGACAATTTGGATAGAGGAAGATAAAGCGTAGTAAGAATAAATACTATAATAATATTATGCTTTCGTTTTGATTCAGGACGAAGATTCCAAGGATGTGATTCGAAACCCTATTAATTAAAATAATTTAATTTCATATTCAAAAATATTTTTTAATAATAATATATGAACTTAAAAATTACCTCAATATCAGCATTTGGATCGTATTTGGTCATTATTCTGAACCAATATAAACCTATGAATACAATGACACAGAAGGAGAGGAAAAAAGCAGTTCCGTTTCCAAATATGCGATCCAGATTAAAACTCAGTAAGTTCGGTATTGTAACTAATATTGTTTTTACCCAACTTCCAACTATATTTGAAGCTACAAATGATAAGGCCAAAGCCAATATTTGTATAAAGTCTCTTATAATTTCAAGCCTCGTCATGTTCATTCCAATCGTGGATGATTGACCGGCTAAGATACCATCAATTGCAGCATCAAAAAGATTATTTTTTTGTTCTTGATTCAAAAAGCCATCTTTTTTTAAAATATTATGCTTCAAATCCTCTAAACGAATTCCTTCAGGAATTTGATTCATTGGGGAAAACATGGCTTCTCTAAATTTATCGTCAGGTTTTCCGTATCCAATAAATTTCTCATATTCTTTAGTCGTCATCAAATCCTTCGGTTCAGAGAATTCAGTTGGAGGAAGAGATTTAATAAATTCATCAAGATGAGGTAAATGAATCCATGGAGCACCAGGTTTGAAAAGTTCATTAGATTCAGATTCATCGAATGGATCGATACTGAATTTTGTAATCTTTGAAGGGTCCGATTCTGCATCCGTCATTATGGCCATGGCAAAATCTGGCTTTTTTGGCTCATCTTCGTATATTGAATCGATTCGCGTAAAATCAGGTACTGTCATATTATTTTTGTGGAATACATCATTAAATTTATGATGACGAGATCTTACTGATAAATCTGGTAAAGAACGATTGGTTTTTCCATATTCTACTGCAGAAAGATTATGAGGAACGAGTAAAGACATTTTTGATTTTGAAGTGCTGTATTCAGGAAGATCATGTTTTGTATTCTTGAGTGATTTCTTCTTAATTAAGAAGGGATTCTTTTTAAGAGTATTTTCAGGAGAAAGTGTATTTCGTTTGGGTCGTGTGGTGCTATATGGAGATTTCAGTATTTGAACAGGTTTGAAGTTTTGGCGCTTCCGGAACTTTGTGCTACCCTGTGAATTATAAGTATGAAAAGTTCCAGTTCTTTTTAATGAGATTGTCATAGCATATTTTTCTCTATTGCTATTTATATTTTTAGATTCTTGTATCAGCTCACTAATACCATTTGAATTCGTATATTTATTTGGTTGTAAATAACGTCGTAGATTTTCAACAAGTTGAATTGTTCCAACAATAGGATTTACAAATATAGGTTTAGTCGTGGAAGATTTTTCATCTTTCTTTGGAGCGGAACGAGATTGTTGTATGTTAGTTTCATGCATCTCCAATATATAAGCATTCGTATCTTTTGCGGATGGTAATGATTGCCTCTTGTTATCTCCGAATTTTGGTCCAACTACAACTTTATATATATCAAACTGATCCGTATCTTTCTTATCCATGAGATTATTCTCTAAAGGTGACTGAGACGGATTCGAATTCAAATTTGCTGTAGAACTATTTGGTGATTTTAGGAAATCCGAGAAAGAGAGTCGAATAGGCGAAATTGGTTCAGGACGAGGTAATAAATCCGGAATTTCGTGATTACTCGAAGATGCAAACGGACTAGAATTGTTATGTGAATTTGATGATGTTACAGATAAAATTTTTCGACTTTTGAATGTTTTATCAGTATTTAATTGTTTAGTTTGAGAAGCATGAGGGTTTTTTAAAGTCGTTTCTGTGGCTGGTTTCCAAAGAGGTGAAACTGGAGTATTTACATTTTTTGGATTCCAAAATGGTGAAGGAGAAATTGGTGTAATTTCGGGTAAGAGATATCCATGTTCGTTTGATTGTCTTAGAACATATTCTGGTGGATTTTTTTGATCAATCTGAGGAGTTTGTACAATTTTTGACAGGACTGATGATATAGGTTTCATCTGTTGTAAGGGCTCCGGATCAGGTTGTTTAATTGAATGTATTATGGTAGGATTTGAATTCTGTTTTGAAACTTTTGTTTGAAAAGATTCTTGTTGAATTGGAGACAGCGAGGTTGGTTCATCAGTGATTCGTTTCGATGTGATATTTGAATTTTTAGAAGGAGGCGTTGGAGTAAATAATGATAGAGGTTCCGGACTAGGTTGACGCTTTATTGGAGACAATGCTAATGGAGAAGTTGAAGAATGTTGACTTTGGTTTATCGGAACTAATTTTGGAGATGCAACTTTTTCAAATTTATTTACAAGATCAGTTACTTTTCTAGCCGGAGGTAATGGACCACTCTTACTAAACGCGTCTTTTGTATTAGGATTATGATCACGTGGTCGCGTTATATAACTATTTTTAGCAGGAACAGGCGGTATTGTTTTAAGTGCTAAGAAAGGTGAAGAACTTGAAGGAACTTCATTGTTTTGTGATAAAGAACTCCAATTCATTCTACCTTGTTCATTTGTATTTGAAAATGTTTGTATATTAACTATAGAAAGACCATTATCAGATGTTGTCATAGGAGATGAATTGGGTGGTACATCTTTAACTGCTGATTTTGAGTAAATATCATCATTTCGTGGAAGTGGCGAAGAAGGTCTTCGTGGTGATTTTGAAATTGGTTCTGGTTTTTTTTCTTGGGTTTTTTCTTGTTCTTTTTCTTGTTTTTCCGCCCAGAATTTAATTAAATCATTAACTGGTTTTTTTGGAGGTATATTTGCCATATTTTATATCATATAATTAAAAATAAATACATTGAATTAATCGTATTAATCGTGTGAAAGAATTTGTATTTCTTGTGTCTCTTATTATTATTTATTATTATTATTATTATTAATAAAACATTAAAAATATTGTAATTATCATACTAGAATAATTTTTTCTGCACGATTGAGATGCAAGATACGTTTTAGTTAATGAATGCAACAGCTCACGGTTCAAAAGCTGTTGAGAAATAAAAATTGAGTTGGTATTTTTATTTCTTCAAAAAAATGAAATACTGCATGTACGTGCATAAGGGGATAGTTGACAAAAAAGGAGAATTTGTATTACCCCCCTGGTCACCACATTCAGTTAATTAATAATTTAAGTACGTAAAGTTACGTAGACACGTAACACAATTTAATAAAATAATTACAAAAATAGTAAAAATAGTAAGAATTGTATAATTGAGGCACAGTAAGTATAGTTTAAATAGTAATAAATGAACATAAGAATATCCATTTATAACCTATATAACATGGGTATGGGTATGACGAATTTGAGTGATGCAACATTTTGTAAATGATTTGATCATCTGTACTGTACATTTCATTGTAATTGTAACCCCAGGGATGTTTTTTGTTTTTTTTTTTTTATCATCGCAAACATATCAAAATAAGAACGTTGTAGCACGAGTAGCGTTGAAAAATTTTAATCGTCACGATAATATAATGATCTGTTGACCGATTCTATATAATTAAATTTCGCACGTAAATTTTCTATACTTTATTTTTTTACTAATGAGTAACGAGATAGCATAAAATTTCGAGTTCAATTTGGGAATTAAATTTTAGCGTGATAACACATGTAAATATTTTAGATCGGCAGCAGTGAATTATTAGCTGACGATCGGATCGCTAAATTCGTTAAAATCTTAATTTGGGTCTATGATAGACGAGATGTGAGATAAAGTTTTCCACGGTTTTCATGTGCTTTAGGTAAATTCTAACTGAAAATTAACATATTACTTTAAAATACGAGCAATAAAATATTTTAAAATCCAAAGTTTCTATAACATTCCAAGTAATTAATGATGAGTTCGAAACCATTAATATGCATGAGCGTTTAATTTTTTTTTTCGATGCTTTTATAACATATTTATTGGATAGAGGGGGGGGATATTGTATCATTGAGATTTTCGCATTTCAGAATTTCCCCACCCAATATAGTATCAAAATTGGAGAGTAGCAGCTGCAACTATCAGATACATGAAATTAACCGACATCTTGCTGATTTCCATTTTACCGATATTGAAAAAATTACCTAACTTTATTTCACCGAAATTGCATTTAACCGATATGAAAATTACCCGACGCAAACATGATTGATACATGTCGGTAAAATGCCTATCGGCAAAAAATGCGTGATGTCGTCATGTCGAGCATAGACACGTGATCACATAGTTAACAACATCTATCGACAAACAACAAACAAACAAATGAAGCAATTCTGATTTAATTTAGTTACATTAACTCGGGCCTAATTTAATACCGGTCTGACCCATGTCATCTACTTTTTTTTATAAGTATAATTACAGAATTCATCATAAGTATTATTATGCCTTTGGAGCTTTCTCAATTCATGTTTTGTAAGCCCGGCGATGGTAAAATCTCAATGATATTTAACATGTATATGTGTATTTTGGAATATCAAAATTAGGAAAGATCACTTTCAAAGTCCGTTATTCTAATGATTTCGCAAATGGTATTCGCCGTGACATAATAGTCTTGTGACACCTATAAAAAAATGGTTTGTAACACGATTACAATGAACTTGCATTTAAACAATTCATTGATTGTTAAACTTCTTTTTCAACCCTTTTTCCCCTAAATTTGACAACATTTTAATAATTCTAATAAAAATCAACAAAATGTCTCAACTTCCCGCTGATTGTCTTAATGAAATTGTTGAATATTTAGAAGAAGACAATTTTACTTTATATTCATGCTTATTAGTCAATCGTCTATGGTGTAAAGTTTCTGTTAGAATTTTATGGAGAAATATTCAGAATTATAGAACTATAATCGCTTGTCTTCCTAATGAATCTAAATATATCTTACATAAGAATAAAATTATTATTTCAACTTCAAAACCTCCATTATTTAATTATGCAACTTTTATTAAAACCCTTTCAATTTATAATATTAATAACTTAATTAAAAATATTCTTCAAAATTTCCAATCTATTACTCCACAAAGCTTATATTATAAGAAATATATAGTAGCAATGGAGATATATAAATTATTCATGAATCAAACTATTTTGAAAGAATTATATCTTAACTTGTATGGCATGGTAAATACTCCAATTATAACTTTTATTTCTTATCCTGGAACAAAAGATTGTCTAAAAAATCTCTCAAGTTTATATTGTTGTTCAAATATTTATCCTGAATTTTTTTATCAATTATCTCAATTATGTCATAATATACAATATCTAACCATAAGTTTTGAAAAAATCATTTCAAATGGATTAACAGATTTAATCTCCGTTCAAAAAAACTTGAAGTACTTAAAAATGTACAGTTATTTTCGTGTAGATTTAACAAATATAATTCAATCATTAACAAAACTTCCTAATACATTAGTCAAATATGAACTTTATGGAGGAATACATTATATACCATTATCATTTATTTCTAAATACACAAATTTACGGAAACTTGTTTTATCATTTAGCAATAATAGTAGTTCTTTTAAATATTTCGAAAGATTACAATATATTATTACTTTTACACAATTAGAGATTTTAAGATTTCCATTTGGATATCCAAAAGTTGAATTATTAGCTAAATTTTTAGAAAACAATGGGAAGAATTTAAAAGAATTTCATATATGCTGTTCTGATAGTTCATTATGTTTGGCTGTAGCCAAGTTCTGTCCAAATCTTAGGAAATATTTTTCTACAGGATATATTGAATTAGGATTATTGAAAAAGATTTTTATTGGTTGTCAATATTTAGAAAGTATTAATATTTGGTGTAATGATAATTATAAAGATGTATGGGATATAATCGCAAATTATTCACCTAGAAGTTTTTATAAATTAAAATTATATTATGCTACGAACACAAAATCGGAAATTCTTTCAGGAGAATTAGAAAAATTTTTTATAAATTGGAAAAAACGTATACCACAAAAATCACTTTCTTTTATTATTGAAGGTTATAATTTAAAGACGACCAATGCAATTATGAAAGTGATTGAAAAGTATAAAAAGTTAGGTACTGTCAAAGAATGTGAAATTATTTATTAGATCATTTTATACTTTCTCTTTTCTCTTTTTATTATATGTTTACATAAAAAAAATAAATTTCTATCTTTAAATGACTAAATAAAAATTGTATTATTGAACTACCCTATTGAAGTATAAAGTGTGATTAAATTTAATAGTGTGTGAAGGGAATTGTGAAAAGGATTCTTATTTTTAAGAGTAATAAATCAATAAAGAAATTTATATATGTTTGAAGAACGAAGTAGCGTCATGAACTGCTGACGTTTGCAATTTCATAAAATCTCCATAAAATTTCAGACGACTATCATTAACGTATATCGGTATATGGGCGATTGTTTTTTCTCAATCATTATAAGTGGGTTAACGCACGGCAAGTAAATATATATGCAATTAGAAACATTTAATACTTTGCCTTGTGATAATTATTAATTATTTTTTTCAGGATTTACAACATGGGCCTACTTTTTTAAAAAATTATTTATGGATGTCTGAAATATTTTATTAGTGATCTTAGATTTTAAGATTATTTTTATGAAAAGAAATAAATTTTTTGACATTTGTTTGAACAGTGTTGGCAAGTGATACAAATGACATTGATGATATGAGTTATGTGATCTTAATACTAGTACTTTACTATTTAGTAATTTTGGTTTATACGCTAATTTAAACTGATTTAATTTCAAATTTATTTCAACTCAATGATGCGTCGTATCATGTTAAATTAGGAAAACGGAAACCGTTTAAGTCCTTCGCGTTGCATAACTCGCTGGCATATTTCAAGGGTCATATATAGGTAGTATTACATGAATCGTGATACATATTCAAAAAAAGGAAATAAAATTGTCGATTGTGACAGGGCAAAA
This sequence comes from Rhizophagus sp. LPA8_4_AMF, assembly GCA_021464525.1. Taxonomy (NCBI): domain Eukaryota; kingdom Fungi; phylum Glomeromycota; class Glomeromycetes; order Glomerales; family Glomeraceae; genus Rhizophagus; species Rhizophagus sp. LPA8_4_AMF. The sequence continues at coordinate 40,723 of JADRCO010000064.1, read as the reverse complement.
ACGGGGGTTAAAACAAATTTTACTAGTATAGTACGGTAAATAGTCCTTCGCTAACGGTTTCGGACAATTAGAATAATTTTGTAAACCCTAACTATGGTCTTGGAAAAAATGTTTATTTTAGGCAAAATCTTGAAGTTGCCTTCTGACCTCTATATGTATTATTCGGATTATACAGTAGAAATAATTTTTACCACGTTTCAGTAATTCTAGATTGCAAATATTTAAATCAATGTACAAACAGTACTACGCTGTGAGTACAATAGTCTGTGTCACCTATAAAATGAATGTCCGGTAACACGATTTCAATGAACTTGCATTTAAACATTGACTCATTGATTTACATTTTTTTAACCCTTTCCCCCTAAATTTGACATTTATAATTCCAACAAAAATCAACAAAATGACTCAACTTTCCGTTGATTGTCTTAATGAAATTATTGAATACTTAGAAGAAGACAATATTACTTTATATTCATGCTTATTAGTCAATCGTCTATGGTGTAAAGTTTCAGTTAGAATTTTATGGAGAAATATTCAGAATTGTAGAACCATAATTGCTTGTCTTCCTAATGAATCTAAAGAAATCTTAAATAAGAATAAGATCATTATTTCAGCATCAAATTCAAAACTTCCATTATTTAATTATGTAACATTTATTAAAAATCTTTCAATTTATAACATTGATAACATAATTAAAAGTATTCTTCAAAATTTTCAATCTATTACTCTACAAATCTTAAATCATAAGAAATATATAGTAGCAACGGAAATATATAAATTGTTCATGAATCAGACTTCTTTGAAAGAATTATATTTCAATTCGTATAAAATGATAGATACTCCGAGTATAACTTTTATTTCTTATCCTGGAGCAAAAGATTGTTTAAAACATCTCTCAAGTTTAAATTGTCGTTCAAATGTCTATCCAGAATTTTTTAATCAATTATCTCAATTATGTCATAATATACAGTATCTAGCCATAAGTTTTGAAAAAATTATTTCAAATGGATTACCAGATTTAATCTCCGTTCAAAAAAACTTGAAATACTTAAAAATGTACAGTTTTAATCATGAAGATTTAACAAATATAATTCAATCATTAACAAAACTTCCTAATACATTAATCAAATATGAACTTTATGGTGGAAGACATTATATACCATTATCATTTATTACAAAATTCACAAATTTACAAGAACTCGTATTATCATTTCATATTTATACTTATAATAATAATTATTTTAAATATTTTGAAAAATTACAATATATTATTTTTACACAATTAAAGATTTTAAAATTTCCATTTGGACATCCAAGTGTTGAAGTATTAATTAAATTTTTAGAAAATAATGGAAAGAATTTAAAAGAATTTCATATATGCTGTTCTGATAATTCATTATGTTTGGCTATAGCCAAGCTCTGTCCAAATCTTAGAAAATTTTTTTCTGTAGAAAATAATGATTTAGAATTATTAAAAGAGTTTTTTGTTAGCTGTCAAAATCTAGAAAGTATTGAAATTTGGTGTGGCGATAATTATTTGAATGATAAAAAAGTATTGGAAGTAGTTGCATATTATTCACCTAGAAATTTTTACGAATTAAAATTATATTACGTCATTAATACAAAATCAGGAATTCTTTCAAACGAATTGGAGAAATTTTTTGTAAATTGGAAAAATCGTACATCTCAAAAATCACTTTCTTTTATTATTGAAGGTTATAATTTGGAGATGACTAATGAAATTAAGAAAATAATTGAAAAATATAAGAAATTTGGTACTGTCAAAGAATGTGAAATTTTTTGATTAGATTAGGCATAATAATTAGGAAAAATTGGTGGAACTCAAAGGTGGCCATGCAAGCAGGTCATTACTACATTACTTAACATGCAGTGACTGCATCTACCATATTTCTACCATCATAATTTGTGTTTTTATTTAAAATTTATATATTTATGAGATTAAAATGAAGGTCATAAAATTTTAATTTTCATATATTGCTAATTATAGTATATAAATTTTTTCTGTAAATTTTCTCAAAATTAGGAATTTATTTAGATTTTGTCACGTTTATTTTCTTTCATTTTTTCTCTTTGTCTATTTATCTATGTAATTAAAAATTTGTATCAGTGTCACGTTTGTATAAAATAAATTACAGTCGGCCCGATCAGGCCTGAACATATAACCAATCATTAATGAGTCTAAATCAAACGCTTATTCAAGAAAATTTATTAAATAACTTAAATCTCTACTCCCATTGTCCAAACTATCATAAACAACTCACTTGAGGTTTCTCTATTTAAGGTATATAAAAATTACTATCATGGTAATTGCCGAATTTGTAATCTGATATTAACGCGAATTTCTTGCCTATCGAATTCCTATAAAAAATTTTTATCCAAATATTTCCATTATTTCTCCGTTGATTTCGTAAAAATTCCGTGAAAATGATACATTCACGGATATACGTGTTAGAGATGAAAATTTCCGTGATTTAAGGATATAAATTCCACGAAAATAATACATTCACGGAAAAATCATGGAAATATAAAACACGGATCAACATTTTTTACAGGGAATGGTAATAGGGATTATAGTGTAATTTGTCGCAATATTTCGCTGCGGGTGCAATAAATCCCACAATCGATCGTCAGATTTGCAGGCACAGTAACATTAACCAACAATTATTATAATGAAACTTACATTTAAACAATTCATTGATTTTAAAACTTTTAAACCCTTTTCCCCTAAGTTTGATGACGTTCTAATAAAAATCAATAAAATGTCTCAACTTCCTGCTGATTGTCTTAATCAAATTGTTGAATATTTAGAAGACAATATTACTTTATACTCATGCTTATTGGTCAATCGCCTTTGGTGTAAAGTTTCTGCTAGAATTCTATGGAGAATATTCAGAATTATAGAACTATAATTGCTTGCCTACCTGATGAATCTAAAGATATCTTACATATTAAGAGTAAATTATTATTTCAACTTCAATTTCAAAACCTCCATTATTTAATTATGTAACATTTATTAAAATCTTTCAGTTTATAATAATAAAAAACATTCTTCAAATTTCCAATCTATTGCTTATATTATAATAAATATATAGTAGCAATGGAAATATATAAATTATTTATGAATCAAACTTCTTTGAGAGAATTATTGTCCGAGCGTAGCGAGGACTTTATATTGTAGAGCACTTATAACGAATTAATGATTTTGGATTAACCCATGAAATTTTCCTTCCGTCCATCCGCTGACGTCACCTCACTAATTACCCCTGTTTTTTCCTTTTTTGATATGCTTTACTTGTTTCACTGGCGATTTTGTAACACTACTAATTTGAAATTTTTTTTTTTTTAATAAAAAAAGATACCAAGTAAATGAGCGCGACGGACTTTAACGGTTTCCGTTTTCCTAGTATATTAACATGTATGATACTCCAATTATAACTTATATTTTTATCCTGGAGCAAGAATTGTTTAAAATATCTTTCAATGTTAAGTTGTCATTCAGATATTTATCCTGAATTTTTTTACCAATTATCTCTATTATGTCATAATATACAATATCTAGACATATTAAAGTTTTGAAAAAATTATTTCAAATGGATTAACGGTTTAATTCAAAAAAACTTGAAATACTCAGTTATACTTTTGAAGATTCAACAAACATGATTTAAGCATTAACAAAACTTCCTAATACAATAATCAAATATGAACTTTATGGTGGAAGACATTATTTACCAATATCATTTATGCCAAATACACAAATTTACAAGAACTTGTACTATTATTTACTACAATAATAATTCTTTTGAATATTTTGATAAATTAAATATATTATTTTTGCACAATTAAAGATTTTAAGATTTCCGTTGCATATCCAAAAGTTGTAGTTTTAATTAGATTTTTAGAAAACAATGGAAAGAATTTAAAAGAATTTCATTTGTTATTCTGATAGTTCATTATGTTTGGCTATAGCCAAGCGCTGTCCAAATCTTAGAAAATTTTTTTCTTCAGGATATATTGAATTAGGATTATCGAAAAAGATTTTTATTGGTTGTCAATATTTAGAAAGTATTAATATTTGGTGTGATAATTATAAGGATGTATGTGATATAATTGCAAATTATTCCTAAAAATTTTATAATTTAAAATTATATTACGCTATGAACACAAAATCATAAATTTTTTTAAAAGAATTAGAAAGATTTTTTACAAATTGGGAAAATCGTATACCACAGAGATCACTTTCTTTTATAGATTATGAGAGTGATTGAAAAATATAAAAAATTAGGTACTGTCAAAGAATATAAAATTATTTTTTACTAGACCATGTAATTTTTTCTCTTTCTCTTTTGTTCATATATGTTTGTATATAAATTCTATCTGACGAAATAAAATATTGAACGCCTCGCTGATATTTAAGGTTATTTATCTCAACCAATGTTATTTGAATGTATCATCACAAAATTTTAATTCAACTTGTGGTTCTGTTCTAACTTGGAATTCCGACTCGATTAAGTTTAATAATTAGCATCTGAAAAATAAATTAATTTAATATAGGTCACTGCCCTTTTTGTTAATTTGTAAAATTTGGCGCGACTGCCGCCAAACGTGAAGTCACGTGCAAATGATGCGTAACCAAATAAAATAAAGTTAATGTGGCACGACACGAATACAATGAACTTTAAAGTACTGTTCTAAATAACTAAAATCTTCATAAACCGTTTAAAACGTAACCAATAATGATAAACTTATTGATTAAATTTATTGACGAGATCAAAATGAATTATTGACCCTTAGCCTCGGCCGAAACCATATATCGGCCGGTCCGATAGGGTCAGTCTGTAATATCCGAATCTCGTATTGTAATAATCTTAATTCACCCATATTGCAGATCATGAACTATGTTATTTTTGGCGTTGAAGCTGTGAAACAATATCTTTAGCACAAAGAAGAGAAGTAAAGTGTAACCTTGCTATTGGAATATTTTATATAAAGATTCCGGTTTAAAAAATTTCTCTTCTAAAACTATACAGTATACATATTTACACTAGAGAGAAACGTAACGACAATGTTCTTTTGCTGTAATCCTGTAAAGTATTATAAATCTTATTCTGGAAAAAAATCATATGAAAAACATAAAAACAAAGTTACAAGTCAAGAAGTTTTCATAAAATTCAATGGTTATTCCATAGTAAACCAAACTCCCAATAAAATAAACGCACTTAACAACGACATTTTAACAAATAACCAACCATTTAATCAAATAAGCAAGCCGAGTGATAACGCAAATCAAGCACTTACTCAAGAAAGTTCATTAAATAGTAGCAAATCTCTATACTCTCATTGTCCAAATTGTCAAGAACAACTAACTTTAGGTTTTCTTTGTAATGCATGTAAAAGGTACTATTATGGTAATTGCCAAATTTGCAATCAAGGGCGAACAGGTGAGTTTTGGTGTCAACAATGCGAATCTCTTACTTATCAGAAGAATTTTGAAAAATGGGCCAGTGGAAGTGAAAATATTGATGCACTTATTCGGAAAACACAAATGAATGCAAAAGGAAATTGGCAAGTGTGGGAATGGATCCCATATAACCAATTTAAAGATATTAGTCGTCTAGGTAAAGGCTGTTTTGGGACCGTTTATTTAGCTACATGGTTGGATGGACCACGTGATAACCTTAACAGAGATACGCAGCGAGTAGAAAGACGTTCTAATGAAAAAGTCGTACTTAAAATATTACACAATTCACAAAAAATTAATGTAGATTTTTTAAGAGAGGTACGTTATAATTTCTCTTTAAATTTAAATACTTTTCATTGTGAATAAATTATAAATATCTTCCTATTTATGCAGCTCGAGTCAAATTACGCATGTCGATTATCGAGTGTTGGCTGGATCCTTGGCATTACTCAAAATCCGAATACAAATGAATATGTTATGGTGATGCGATATTATGAAGAAGGTGATGTTCGACAATTTTTTAAACGAAATGCGTCACTGCTAACTTGGAAAGAAAAATTGAACGTGTTAAGAGGTGTGGCTGGGGCTCTTAATGACATCCACAAGGCAGGATTACTTCACCGCGATCTTCATCCTGGCAACATTTATCAACGATATAATTCCCGGTACAAAATATTCGTATCATATTTGGGAGATCTAGGACTATGTACTCCGGCAAACGAACCTCCAGCCTCAAAATTATATGGAGTTATGCCTTATGTTGCCCCTGAAGTACTGCAAAATAAACCATATACGAGCGAGTCTGAAATGTATAGTTTTGGTATAATAATGTCAGAATTGGCATCAGGAAAACCTCCATTTGCAAACGAGGCACACAAAAATGAACTTGTTCTTAAAATTTGCTATGAGGAGTACCGACCAGAGTTTTCACATGAAACACCAAAATGCTATGTGGAACTTATGAAGCAGTGTTGGGATAAAAACCCTTTGAAGCGTCCTACAGCAGAGATGGTATATAATAAAATTTCTGAATGGTATAATAGTTATGAATCAAAAGAAGAAATTTTCGAAGTATTTAAAGCGGCAGATAAAGTACAAACCAACGAAATCATTCGGGAAATACCTATACACCCTGAGGCATCATATAATAGTCGTCTTCTTTCAGAATTCATAATAAATTAAGAAATTAAGTACAAATGTTTATAGTAATTATGAATAAAAATTTTTTTTTTATCCAATTTTAATGAAAATATTGAAGTTCAAGTTAACAAACATACGCTTTTATTTGTTATTATTTACTTGAAATATTCACAAGCTTATGTTTTTCCATTAACGAAGATATAATAAATTTAAGTTCATCTATTTTAAATATTCGATTGTCTTTTTAAGACCTTTAGTTTAATTGATTTTAGGATTAAGCACAATTTTTTTGAGAACCAGTATAATTGCATTTACTAATTGGTGATTTATGTTAGTACAACCAGTTACTGGTTGTATAAAAAAATACCTATTACGTAAGCCTGATAAAACAGTTACTCGGCACAACGTGACCTCGTAACTGCGGCACTATCGTGCCTTACATGTATTTGCAATAAGCAATGTGATCAGTGACATTTGCTGAGCTACGCTCAGCAAATTTCACCAATCACATTGCTTATTGCAAATACAACAGTTACTCGGCACGAAGTGCCGAGTAACTATTAAATATCATATCATATATATACAAGTTTATAAATTTACAACGATACATACTAATTTAATCTATGAATTTTAAAATAAAGCGTTAACAAGTTTCGTTAATAAATGAATTATATCTTGAACAGAAGTATTATGTACAAAATTCTCGACTAGGGAAGTTACATAGTTTTTTGGTTTGACCAAAATCATATTACAAACAAATTTGACTGGCACTACATATAATGTTGAACAAATTTATCAGTATCAGCGGATATCATTTATAATAGAAATAATACAATGCTTTCAAATGTTTCTAAAAAGAATTGAAATAATCCAAATTGTGAAACAATAAGCTTTAAATCATTTATAATGTGAATTGTTGGAGTTTTATACACAAATTTCAAAATTTGTATTAAACTTTGAACGTCTCAGTAATGTTTTCCTGGCTAAAGTATTATAAATTTTGTATTAACAAAGATGATATTTTTAGCCACGTAAATGCATCTAACGAAGAAATCCAACCTTCCAATCAAATAAGCGCACCTATCGAAGATACCAGCGTTTTAATTAAGTACAACAGTCAAATAAATGAGTCGAGCGATAACGAAAATATAGTGCTTAATCAAGAAAACTCATTGAATAACAGTAAATCCGTGTACTCTCATTGTCCAGAATGTCACGAACAACTAACTTTAGGTTTTCTTTGTAATGTATGTAAAAAGTACTATTATGGTAATTGCCAAATTTGCAATCAAGAGCGAACCGGTGAGTTTTGGTGTCAACAATGCGAATCTTTTGCCTATCGGAAAAATTTTAAAAAATGGACTAGTGGAAATGAAGATATTGATGCGCTTATTCAGAAAACACAAATGGATGCAATAGGAAATTGGCAAGTTTGGGAGTGGATCCCATATACCCAATTTAAAGATATTAGTCATCTGGGTAAAGGTGGCTTTGGAACCGTTTATTTAGCAACGTGGTTGGATGGACCACGTGATAATCTCAACAGAGATACGCAGCGAGTAGAAAGACGTTCTAATGAAAAAGTTGCACTTAAAGTATTATACAATTCACAAAAAATTAATGCTGATTTTTTAAGAGAGGTATGTTATTAAGTTCTACCTATTTTCGTTGAGAGTAAATAAATTGTAAACATATTTTATTCATGCAGCTCAAATCAAATTACGCATGTCGATTACCGAGTGTTGGTTGGATTCTTGGTATTACTCAAGAACCGAATACAAATGAATATATTATGGTGATGCGATATTATGAAGAAGGTGATTTTCGACAATTCCTTAAACGAAATGCATCATTGCTAACTTGGAAAGAAAAATTGAACGTGTTAAGAGGTGTGTCTGGGGCTCTTAATGACATTCACAAGGCAGGTTTACTTCATCGCGATCTTCATCCTGGCAACATTTATCAACGATATAATTCCCGGTACAAAATATTCGTATCATATTTGGGAGATCTAGGACTATGTACTCCGGCAAACGAACCTCCAGCCTCAAAATTATATGGAGTTATGCCTTATGTTGCCCCTGAAGTACTGCAAAATAAACCATATACGAGCGAGTCTGAAATGTATAGTTTTGGTATAATAATGTCAGAATTGGCATCAGGAAAACCTCCATTTGCAAACGAGGCACACAAAAATGAACTTGTTCTTAAAATTTGCTATGGAGAGTATCGACCAGAATTTCCGCATGAAACACCAAAATGCTACGTAGAACTAATGAAACAGTGTTGGGATAATAACCCTTCAAAGCGTCCAACAGCGGAGATGGTAAACGATAAAATTTCTGAATGGTACGATAGTTATGAATCAGGAGGAGAATTTTTCGAAATATTCAAAGCAGTAGATGAAGCACAGTCCAAAGAAATAGCCCAAGAAGCATCAATATTGCAGAACATACATCCTGAGGCGGTGTATACTAGCAGACTTCTTTCAAACTTCATTATTAGTGGATAAAATTTTTTAAAAAAATTAAGTAGCTTATTAAATGTCTATGAAGAAAATATGTTAATAAAATATATAATCATTAAATGCTCTGTTTATCTGTTTATACATCGTACCGGAAATTGCAACAGTTCACATTTTTTGATAGTCAATTTCTAGAGCGTATTCTTTCGATAACATTCTTTTCATCAGACAAATGTATGTTATGTATCTTTTATAACACATAATTTTATAGTTTATTTATGACAAATGAAAAGTGAACGAATTAAATTATTAAATAAGTATATATAAAAAATTAAAAATATACCTCTATATAATGTATTCAATCATGAATATAGTTCAATGTTCTGTTCTTTTAAAAACTCGAGTGCTTTTGGTTCATTGTTTAACGCTGCTAATTTTAATAATTTGATACCTTTATCGACATCTATAGATGCTTGACACTTTCCATTAACGTACGCATAACCCAAATTAAATTGGGCATTTGGGTGGTTATTTTCAGCAGCCATTGTAAGATATTTGACGAATTCATCATTCTTGAAATTTCGTTCATTTGAGGGCATTGTGAATGCATATCGTGATTGTGCTTCGGTAATACCTTTATCAGCTGCTAATTTAAATAATTTTCTTGCTTCTTCTTGATCTTTGATACCTCCGTATCCTTTCCACAAATAATATCCTTTCCAGTATACTGCAGTAGGATCACCAAGATTAGCATGAGTTTGAAAGCACTTCCATGCCTTCTTCATATCTTTTGATATATGGGCTTTAATTCCTTCTTCGAGTGGAATAATTTCGGTAAACGCATCAGATATAGTCACCTCTTTCGTAGATGAAGGTAACTCTAAACTACTTTCATCACTTACAAAAATAAGCTTAATGCCTTGAGTCAAAGCACCGAGAGGGTATAGAACTTGTTCTTCACCAACTTGATAAGTAGAAGCTAAATCATTTAATCGCAAGAAAATTTTTTGAAGAGATTCTCTCAACATCGGATCATCTTCCCAAGCTATATAGCAAATTTATTTTAAAATGAGATTTACTCTTACACTTTAAATATACAATAAATTCTTACATACCAGCCTTAATAATCTTATCGAATTCTTTTTGAATTGTAGTAATCTCATAATTATCAGTTTTCCCGTGAATAATATTTTCTCTCTTTCCGGAGGTAACATACTCTATTATTTGAACCATATCCCATTTTTCATAAGGAATCCTTCCAAAGGCAAGTTCCCAAAGGAGCATGCCAAAACTATTAAAAAAGATAGAATATTTTTGTAGTCTGTTCTCTAGAGAAGTGAACCAATTTTATCTCACCTAAAAATTTCGCATTTGAAATTATAAGCTTGTACTTTTTTTTTTGGATCTTCTTTTTGGTCTTTTATAGACTGTAATTTTTCAGGAGCCATCCAATGTACAACAGTAGTTAAGTTATCCATTTTAGACGTTAAAGAATTTGTATTACGAGAATAATCAAAATTAGCAAGTTTAGGTACGTCAGGCCTAGTCATCTAAATAAAATTGTTAAGATATTTTCGTTTTAAGAAAAAATAATTTTCATTTCGACATACCAAAATATTTTCACATCTAATATCATGATGTAAAATATGACACGAATGCACAAATATAAGACCACGACAAATATCAAGAGCTATTGAAACCTTTGCACGCCAAGAGATATCTTTATTCATATATAATTCTCTCAAATTTCCTAGTTCAGCCCATTCAAAGATCATTATTTTTTCACCTTCTAATGTAGAAATCCCATAAAATTTTAAAATATTGGGGGATTCCTCTAATTTTTTTAGAATAAACAGTCGTGCTTGTAATCTCTGATGCTCGTATGTTCCTGGATCAGGTATGGTGACTGGTTTACATGCAACCTCTAACATTTTATCTTTTAAAACCTTCTTTAAAATATAAGGTGCCTTTAATCGTCGACGATCCGTTTTTTTGGTTACCAATGGGTCATTTAAATCAGATTCTGGTAATTGAATGGCCTCGATTGGAATTTCGTCGTTTGAAGTTGCAGTTTTATTTTCGATCGAATCTAACTTGTTCTTGAGTATCGAAATCTCTTGGAATACGATGTTAATTTGTTTGTTATTATCAATTATGATACCTCCTTTGATCTCTTCCATGAACTATCAAAAAAAAAGGAGATTAATGGCTATATATAATTATATAAATAAAGTCGAAACTAACTTTTTTCATGTCTGTAATTTCTTCTTTTAAAGTTATTCGATCGATTTCTCGTTGTTCCTCGGCAGAAATAATTGTCGAAAATTGTAGATCCTTCATTACTTGATCAAATTCATTGATTAAAGATTTGAAATTCTCTTTTATGGCATTCGCGCGCCATAACCTACTAAGACCCTGGAGTTGTGTAACAGCTTCAAGGAAATCCTTGACTCTTTTCAACACATCTGTGAACTTGACAAAAGCTTGATAATATACTTCATTGCGGAATAATTTTTCGTTCTTTTCTTTACGACGTTGCAAATAATTGATGGAAGCTTGAGTAGCGTCTATACGATCCAAAAATACATCGCACATTTTTTTATTGTATCTGGCATTCTTATATATTTCATTTATTTCATTCGCTAACAAAGTAACCATATAAATTAAAGGAATAAAAGGTCGAAAAGCTTCTCCTACTGCGGTCATAGTACCAAGAGCAAAGTTATTGCCAAATTCTCTTGTAATATTTGTACCATTATCCAAAAACCTTGCTGTTGCATCTGCTTTCTTTTCAGACATTTTGATATCTTTCAAGTATCAGAAAATCCGTAATATCTCTACTAGAAAAAAAAGCATTAATCAAAACATAACTTATTAGTAATGGTTTATCTGCAGGTAGCTTGTGCAACTTGGTACAATGTAAAACAATGTATATAATTTGATGTTTTGAGACAATGAAAAACAACAGCGGAGAGTATTCCCGAAAAATTGCAAATTAATTAACACAGCAACAACAATGTAACGATTTATCACAATCCGATTGGACGAAAGATATCTTCCCGGTATTGTTTGTATCCGGATATGGTAAGTCAGGTTATTAATACAAATTACAAAATATCCAATAAGAGGCGGATAATCTAGCAGTCCTATAACTTGTACTTAACCGGATATATCCATATCTGTTAGTTATTTGTTATATTTTTTATATTAAGGGCACGTTATTAAAAACAAATAATTTTCTTTGTATAGATCAAATGGCGAGTAGCCGAGTACCACGAAAATCACAGTCTACCCAAACCCCAATAAATATGTATAATATACTGGCTTACTATGTTTACACAAAGAAGTTCTAAAAGGATTAAGATTTAAAGCCACATATCTCGATCATCCCCGTTTTCCGAATTAGTGTAATTCAGTACTTACACTAAGTGAATTTTACTATATAATTTTCATTTTGTATTAAGATACTGTTTGAGATATTTTTGATAAAAATCTTTTTGTTTGAGAAATTTTTTAAGGTTCCTCTGGGATATTTTTTTGAAATTTTTGTGAGTTTGTCTACATTTTGTTAAATATCTCGTCATCCAGGGATCGTAGAAGGATGAATTCGATTCGTCTCAATGAGTCGAGTCGAATGGATGGTGGCAGCTTCACATTTCTAAGCGCTATATATGGCGAGATATTTATGTAAAGTGCTGATGTGATAAAAATGCGAAACTACCACCATTCGACTTGTCTTATCAAGACAAATCGAATGAGATGTCTTTCACCTCTCTACGATCACTGGATGATGAGATATTAACAAATGTATTTTTTTTTTGTAAACATTTTTAAATAGAATTTTTTTTTTTTTAGTTTATATAACTCAGATCTTATTTCAAAATCTATCGCGCATAAAAATGCGAAACTACCACCATTCGACTCGTCTTATCAAGACAAATCGAATGAGATGACTTTCACCTCTCCACGATCACTGGATGATGGGATATTAACAAATGTATTTTTTTTTTTAATTTTGTACTATGTACTCAAAAATTTTTATTTAGGTCATTTTTAATAGATTATTTTTGAGAAATTTTTTAAGAGTTTGTTGGGATTCTTTTTGTGATAGTAATCATTAAGATTTTTGGAAAGTTCTCAACAAAATTCATTTGAAATTTTCATTAATTTTGTAAAAAATTTTTAAATAGAATTTTTAGATCTATAATTGTATAATTTATAACAAAATTTGAACTTGTGTGATGATTTTATATAAAGCTCCTAATAAAATTAGGTGTATAAAGTTGTATTAAAGTTTTGTTATATATGTATTCTTTGGGATCCTGGTTTACCCGTTTAGAATATATTATATACCTGTTAAAGGCCTAGTATACCACTGTTAAGTCATATTACCCTGATTATTTCATGTGATTCTCATAAATCGATAAATGATTAATTTGCAATACCTTTGTCAATCATCATAATAATATCAATTAATTTCGAATATTATACAGTATCTACTAACTTTTTCACATCATTTAACAATCTAAAATAACTAATTTTTTTTTTTTAATTAATCACCTTCAAACCATTTTATGTTCCAATTTTATATAATCACTTTTAAATTAAAACTTTTCATCACCTTTTATCTACTAATTCGTCATTATACGTTAATTTGATATCAGTATTTATTATAATAACGATTATTTCACGGAAAGACAGAATCATTGATCATCGGTAAGTGAAGCAACAAATCATTTGGCATTCAAAAAATTAGACATACTGCATCTGATTAACATACTTTCATTCGTTGGGAATGACGATCATTTATCATTGCATACGTAGCCGCTTACGTTCACATTTTACTCAAATAGTTAGTTGTAATACATGACTATCCGAATTGTAGAATGTGACACAATATTTGAAACGCTAATAAAATTGCTTTTTTTGAAGGAAAAAAAAAAAAATTATTTTAATTCATTTTAAATTTTTGATAAAATGTCTCAACTTCCCGCTGATTGTCTCAACGAAATTTTTGATTATTTGAAAGATGACAAATTCACTTTATATTCATGCTTATTAGTTAACCGCCTTTGGTGTGGGGTTTCCGTTAGAATTTTATGGAAGAATGTTTGGAATTATAAAACTTTAATTGCTTGTCTTCCTAAAGAATCGAAAGAAATTTTATATGAAAATAAAATTATTACAACAACATCAAATTCTAAAACTCCATTATTTGATTATACAACATTTATTAAAAGTCTTTCAATTTATAATGTTCATGATATGATAAAAAATATTCTTCAAAATTATCAATCTATTACACCACAAAATTTAAATTATAAAAAATATATAGTTGCACGTGAGATATATAAATTTCTTATGAATAAAATAACATCTTTAAGAGAATTATATTTTTATTCATATCCAATAATTAATGTTCCAAATGTAACATTTACTTCATATCCTGGAGCAAAAGATTGTTTAAAATATCTCTCAAAATTAAGTTGTCGATCAGATATTTATCCAGAATTTTTTTATCAATTATCTAAAATATGTGAGAATTTACAATCATTAAGCATAACATTTGAAAATATTATTTCAAATGGATTAATAGATTTAATATCAGTTCAAAAAAATTTAAAACATTTGGTAATAAGTTGTTATAATGGAGAGGATATAACGAATATAATTATTTCATTATCAAAACTTCCTAATACTATAATCAAATTTGATTTTTTATATAATAATGGGTTACGTAATATATCAAATTTCATTTTTCTCCCAACGATTACAGATAAACATTTAGAATTATCATTTATTACCAAATTTACAAATTTACAAGAACTTATTTTATCATTTGATTATAATTTTGAATACTTTAAAGAATTACAATATGCTTCATTTCCACAATTACAAGTTTTAAAATTTAATTATTCATGTCCAAAATATGAATTACTAATAAAATTTTTAGAAAATAATGGAAAAAATTTAAAAGAATTTTATGTAAAAAATAATGGTTATTTATTAAATTTAGCTATAGCTAAATTTTGTCCAAATCTTAGAAAACTTTTTACTATATTTAGAAATGATGAATTAGAAACTATTAAGGTAATTTTTAATAATTGTCAATATTTGGAAAGTATTCAAGCTTGGTGTGGTGGTAGATATTTAAATGATAAAGAAATATTAGATATAATTGTAAAATATTCTCCTAGAAATTTTTATGAATTAAATATTTATTATATATGGGGTGCGCAACCAAAAATACTTCCGGAAGAATTGGAGGAATTTTTTATAAATTGGAATAATCGTACGCCACAAAAATCATTTTCTTTTATTATTACCAAGGGATCAAAATGTTTAAAATTTATGAAGGAAAATATTGAAGTAATTGAAAAGTATAAAAAGCTGGGTATTATTAAAAAATTTAAACTATAGTAAGTGATTTATGAGTATATTATATTAGTTATTTTATGAAATTTTGGACATTTATTAAAATATAAACAAATTATTATTAACCCCAATTATAAACCTGATCTAGAATTAGAGTCTGATGGATAAGGTAACAATATATTAACAAAATTTGGGAGAGTTATAATAGAATTAAATTTTACTTTTTGTTGTTTTATAATAAAATACTTATTTCAGCTAAATAACAAAGCAGTTATCGATTAGTAAAAAACTACTTTATTTATTTTCATATAATAGATATTATAATCAATTATTATACCTCTACGAGATGACCGCCGATATTTTTACCCCTATCAAATTTTTAGTATTATCGGCACCTTAAAAAGAGATTTACAGTATTATTAATGACTTCCCTCAAATAAAGCGGCTATTTGGTAAATAATATAATTGCCGTGAAAAATTATCAGTTTATCACTGAAATATGCATAAAAAAAGATTAGATCGAATTTTTATCACAGGACAGCATAGATATCTATAATACAATGTAAAATTACAGTCATGATAAATTTATAATATTTGGTCTTTTACTTCAAAAAACTTTAATAAATGGGAGCCGCAAGATAATTTTTTCAAAATTTCGAACGTTTCAAGTTCTTTAGATGAAATGTATGTATTTTATAATTGCATTTTTTCAAGAAAATCACATATACATATTTATGAAACTGTCTTTTATATTCATAAATAATTTTCTTATAATGATTCTAAGTATAAATGATAAGTAATTGCAATTAAATAAATCGTACTAATATGTATTTAGCTTAGAAATATTTGTAAAAACTCGACGAATTTGTTTTAATGAGACGAATCTACTCGTGTAATTGATCGGAATTGAAGACAAGATTTATATTTAATGCTTCAAGAATGGCAAAATAGGGGGAATCAATACCATAAGTTTGATATGGTGTTGTCCACTTTGCATGAAGAATACCAAGATCCTTTCCTCCCTCATTCAAAATACTTGCCTCTGAATCACCATATTCGAATTCTCCAGATTCAAATTTAAAGGCCAATTGACGATCAAACCATATAATAGGATAGCATTTTGTACGTTTTTGGCAAATTTCTGAGTCTCTCTCTGATTTTATGTATCCGACAAAAATACTCTGATCTGTGTTATTATAATCTGGAACATGTTTTTCCATTTCTAATTTTTAATACTTTCATTTATAATTTGCAGGCAATAGCTTGTTCAGTAGGAAGTAATTTTCCTAGAGTAAGTTCTGTAGTTCTTCCTACTTTAAAAACTCTATGTGACCCATCTTCCATGCTAGTTCTTTGGAAAGGAGAGTAAGCTGTTCCGAGAGGTTATTCATATTTTTCTCGTACTCGACCGACCTTTTCATTTGTTCCGTGATGAATTGGGGGTCATGTGGGAAATAGCCTTGCCTTGCTTTCTTATGTTCTTCGACTATCATATCATAAAATTTGCGAATCCAATGGCATGTGGGCCGTGGAACCAGGAAGCAACAGCATTGTTTTCATAGTTAAAGGGATCCGTCATTGTTTTTGTACATTATGATGAATAAGAAAAAATCTAGACATATTATATATACTTACTATTGTCACATAAGTTTTTTTACCCGCGAAGGTTGTATGCTTTTTGTATTATTTTTGCATTCACTAATTAAATCATTCAGAATATAGTCCCAAAAATAAAATTCAGCCAACCCGTAAATAGCATGGTCAATCATTATGATTGTGGTAGCAACTTTTATTTGGTTAACAGATTGTTTTGATAAACAACGGAAATTT
Source organism: Rhizophagus sp. LPA8_4_AMF (assembly GCA_021464525.1). Lineage (NCBI taxonomy): Eukaryota > Fungi > Glomeromycota > Glomeromycetes > Glomerales > Glomeraceae > Rhizophagus > Rhizophagus sp. LPA8_4_AMF. The sequence continues at coordinate 23,435 of JADRCO010000064.1, read as the reverse complement.
ATTTCCGAATCACGCCGACAAGTGGTATACAGTGATAACGAACATCTCACAATAGTGCTGAATTATATATTTATTTTATATTTTGCAATATATTATCATTTTTTTAGCCATAATAAAAACGAATAATTTTGTGGTGTACAACCTTCAAATTCCCAATGTGTAACTTTCGTAATATGTTATTAATTCATAATTCATAAAAATTATTACCACAGTAAATTATACTTGCTAAATATTATTTACGATTATCAAAAATCTTTTCAATGTTCTTTTTAAATACTGTATAGTAGAAATATTCGGACAAAATTTAGCCGTGAATAAGTTTAGTATATTATCAGAACAGAGTTACAGAAATACCGAAAATTTTAAATTCTTTTCAAATTTAATTAATATTTTAACTTTTGGATGCCGCTTCAAAATTTGTAATTTAAATTTTTTGAAATCATATTCAAAAGAATTTCTATTAAAAAAATGATATACTGTATATATATATATATTATACTGTATGTATTTTAGTTTAATTTCTCAGGAATATAGCGGTTAATGAAGATTTTATTGAACGTAACATAATTAAATAATAAGACTTTAGGGTTTGAAATAATAATCCTATCCTTATATACGACTCGAACACTTTTCATAAAGTTATAGTAGATAAAGCGATTGACTAATAGAAATGAACGTAAATTAGCATAAACATGGATAATAATGTATATAGATAGTGTATAGAATGATGGTAAGGTATCATAATATTTATTGTATCACCACCAATACCGGCTCCCTTAGCATATCATCCCTATGAAAATAAATATACTTAAAATGTACTTATGTACTTAAAATATACTTATAATATTTAAAATATGCAATTTTAAGTGTATTTATGTATTTTAAGTATACTTTAAGAATTTTTTTTTATAGGGCATTGATAATTAAATTGAGATAAAGAAAAATTTGCATAACGGTTAAAATATTCCCTATCATTTGCAATAAACATCTAAGTATACTTATAGTTACATAAAATCGCGTAATATTTATTAGCAAGTAATTTTTTTGTAGAAAGAAGTACATTATAACCCTCATAAAAAATAAACTCATTTTAATTTTACAGATTCTGTTACTTGCTGAATCCAATAAAAATGGATTCGTTTTTGATATCTTTGTTATAAGGTGAACAACCAGTATCTTTCTATTTTATTAGGACTTATTTGTTCAGTATTTGTATTTAGATGAATTATTGCATCCTTTTTCTTCATTCTCTTATGTCACTACAGAACATCAAAATCTTAATTTATTCAATTTTGAAATCTTTTATTCGTGATAGTGATTCCCTAATTTGTTTGATTACAATAATAATTCTTTAATTTGTTTGGATTTCGTGATATTGGTTCTTTAATTTGTCCAATTTTGGTAACTATTTGCTTTTATTTCAAATACTTCTGGCAAAAAAATAAATTTGTAGTTGTATTTATTAATTTTCTTATCGTTAAATTAGTCAATAATCAATCCGTCTATTTAGATTGCGCCATAGAACGTGGAGTCGTGGACCGTGTCGCAATTTTGTTAAAAAACATAAATGAAATTAAAGGGTATAAAAGCAAAATATAATTCATATACATATTTTCCTTTAATATACCCACCTTTAACAAACATTCTTCATTCAACGTATCTGCCTTCAATTTACATTTTCACTTTTCAGTGTATAACTCAAATACAAAATCTTATTTTGATAATTTTTTAAGTAATTTTCGTAAGCGCTTAGCGTTTTTTTATAATTAGGATTTTTCCATAGTTGATCGCAAAGTCTCTAGATCTTCACCGACTTCGATAATTCGCTGATCCATCCTAACTAACTTGCATACTCCTGAGCGATTATCGATTTAAATAAATATATGCATTGTTTCAATAATCAATTTTTATTTGCAATACATTGAAATAAGTTGCGAGATTCGGGTCCCACAAATTCCAAGTATTCTTTTATATAATAAATAAAGTTTGTAATTATTCATTTGCAAAAATTAAATAAAAAATTACATTCTGACGATATGTTCATCAACCTTCCTCGCAACTTAGGAATACTAAAAAGTGAATTGTGAATTAAAAATTTCTTTATTCAGTTAAGAAAATGATCTATTATCATAAAATATGGTAGTTGTTAAAATAAATTATTTATCGGTTTTTGATTTTATAAGATAAATTAAGTACTATGGAAAATTCGTTATCCGTACAAGTGTATGTGCTTGATGTAAATTTTGGTACGAAATTTCCTATAAATATTCTCGTCTCATGTTTTTAATGTTATATATCTTGATAAGGTGAATATTCCTTTGATTCGCAAGAAATTGGATCACGATCACACCTTGCATTCTAATTCTTTGGATATTAGAAAGCTGAAAGAAGATTTGGTCGGAATTAGGTCTGCCAAATTTACGGTATCGAGTATTCAGAAGTTATTGACATTTACACAAAGGAAATCGCCCAATCAGATATAAAATAATAAAATATGCAAATTTAAATTGGATTTTCAACCCGTGTTACCTGCTAATAAAATTTTCGGGGTTTTTATTGATTAATAATCCAAATCATTGTTTTACCAAATTTGTATATAGGCAGAATATTGCCAAGACAAATCAGGTTTTTGGCGGATTATTATGGAAATTTATTTTTTACAAACTAAAATATAAACATTTAATATGTTATTCTTTTTAAGGAAAGACTGGGAAGGGGTCAAGCTTTGTAAACTAAAAGTGTATTAACAAAACGTATGAGATATTTCTTTTTGGAAATAATTGTATCTTTTCTCTGTTCTTATTTCCTTATTTGATTTTTTTTCACGATTAACGAATCAAATATCTTGGCAGAATTGGCAACAACTAAATCAAAATTTCTTTACAAATGATATTCCAATTTTGTACAAACGAATATTCTTTTTTTTATTAGAAAATCTATTTTTAAATTTTTGGCACATGAAAATATATAATATATTGAATAATATTTAATTTTATTTTAATCAAACTTTACACAATAATAACAATTGTGGTAAAAAAAAAACTTTATTCCGGTTAAATCCGAATATAAATGATATGAATGGTATAAATAGATGCAATAATCATTCATAATCATTTTTTGCAACATTTTATACATTCTTTTCATCCATTTTTTTTTTTAAAAAAAATAAGAACTGCAATATTTGTCGATTTTTTATTTTCATTTTTTATTTTTTAAAAGAACTACCTACTATATAAAAATATATAATAGATAATTATATTTAATACATGCGATAATTAGAAGATATATTGTTAAAAAATAAACGTCGGTATATTAATAATAAAATACCCAAGTAGAACCGAAAAAAAAAACCGCTCAATACAGAGCAAGTTAATTCATAATGTCTGATACTATATTTGAAGCAATAGGGGATAATGGGATTAACGCGATCGATGGAGAAAGTTTCTCCCAATATCCACCACAAATGGGTGAAAATGGATCAAAAGGAAGAGATGCAACACCAGCAGGCAGAGGATTTAAAGGTGGTAACATAACGATCAAATTATTAAGTATACCTAATCAAAGAGAACCTGGTCATATTTATATTGAAGGTGAAATAACTTATGAAAATCGTCCAAGTGTTAAGATTGGAAGTGAATTTTTTCTTGGTACAACGGGATTAATAAATTTTGTTTCTAGAGGTGGTAATGGAGGAAATGGAGCAAAAGGTGGGGATGGACAAAATGGAGGAGATGGATTTCCTGGAGTTGATGCAACGGAATATTCGGAACCTACTGACGGTGGACCAGGAGGAAATGGGGGTGATGGAGGAAGAGGAAGTGATGGAGGTGACGGTGGAAATGGTGGAGATGTTAAAATACTTACGAGTGAACAAGATGCTCATTTACTTATGATACTTGGTAAATGTGATTTAACGGGCGGACACGGAGGATTACCCGGAAGTCATGGTAAAGGTGGTAAGGGCGGTAGAGGTGCACTTGGAGGAAAAGGAAATGAATTATTTCTTCAAGGAAATGATGGAATAAATGGTAAAGACGGAAAAACATTGGATGTAAATTTATATAGAGGACATGAAGGAAGGAATGGTAAATTAGAATATGGTATTATAAACTTTAATAACTTTTTTGAACCTAGAATTGATCGTACTTTTAGGTTGGAAATTTCAGAATTTATATATGAAGTTCAAGGAGATAGTGGAATTATCGAACCTGGAAGTACAATTCAAATAACAAATATGAAATTTAGGAATATAGGAAACAGTCCTACACCAAAATATACACCTATTAGAATAGAACTTGATAGTTTTAATAATGAATGGATAAATAGTATAACTCATCTATATGCTCCATATGATATTTTACCGAATGATATAAAATATTTAGATAGTAGTCAGAGGATCACCATAGTTGTCAATGAGTTAAATACCATTAATGATGGTAATCCATTATATCAACAAGTAATTTTAAGAGGATTTAGAGCGATCATGTCACAAATTGAAAGACCTATAGAAATATTTAATGTTAATGATCAACTTAACTTATTAATTCAACAACCTATCAATATAAGTGAAGTGATAGCCATACGTTCTCCTGATAATTTATATTATGAAGTTTTTTGGTTCGTGACTAACATTAGTAAAATCCCTTTTGGTCGTAACTCAAATTGTAGAAGAATGGTTATGACCAAATTAGCTAAAGGAGAATCTTATGGAACTGAAATCGACAGTCAAGAAATTCAATTATTAAATGGGGGAGTGACTTTACAAGTTACAAGTCGAGTTAAACTTGATAGTTATGAAACTCATCAATTTACTGTAACTTTACAAATTGGTAGTAATAATTATCAACCCACTGTTCTTAAACCCATTCAAACTCGTAGTTTTATAATTAATCCAATACCATCAGAGGATAATCATTTATTACTTAACGTGACGAAAAATGAGTGCATAAATATTAATCATCATTCGGATTATCAAGATTCTACGGGTTCAATATTTTTACAATTATCAAACGCGAATGTTAATACGACTAATATTGGTAAAGTTCATGTAAATGGGAACATCAAATTTACTAATGGTCATAGTATTCTATTAGATCATTATTATAATTTTGGTTCCGATAATTATATTACCATTACTCAAAATGATCCTCAAAAAATTTGTGATGTAACGATCGTTACGACCGAACAAGATTCTTACTTATTCGCTTTATTGATGAACACATATGATGATACAACAAATATAATTAATTGGAAATTCCAAACGATTAATCAAACTTATAATAGAGTTAATACGTATTCTACAATATTTAAACCAAGAGTCGATTATTATATTCCGATCATTGAAAATGATATGCAAATTTTTGAACCTAATAGTAAAGGTGTCATTCAAGGATTAAGAATTCGTAATGATGGAGAGATGCCAACTCCTGATAATCATAATATAATAATCAAACTTTTACCTACTGAAAATATTATTCCAAATGATGATATCTTTTTTATTATTTCAAAATCAATAGCTTATAATTCAACTTATGAATTGGAAAATTCCACTTTTAAATTTTCCATAAAAGATAACGAATGGGGTTTTGGGAATAAGATTCCTTTACAACTTAGTGATTGTTTTAAATTTAAAGCTGTTGTTACTTATATTGAACATGTTTTACCAGATTTTAATGATTTCGAAAACCAAAGGATCACGATTCAATATCCTATACAAATTGGTGAATATTTAAGTTTTAGACATCCTTCCAAAGATGAAGAGAAATATAGTGTATTTTGGAAGATTAAGAATATTAGTAATATAGAATTTGGAAAAAATTCTGAAGTGGGTCGTTTAATTGAAAGTTCTTTACATAATGATAATACGAACGATATTATGTATACGACTGAAATAGATTCTTTAACTGAAAAAAATTATTTATTATTAAATACTAATGTAGTAATCAATGAAAAAACCCAATTTCATTCAAATTTACGATTTGGTTCAACGAATTCACCGGAAAAACTCTTACCGATTCAATCTTATTCATTTCATTTATTACCTTTATCATCAGATGATGACTATAAAGATCTTGATTTGGTATTTGATTTAAATGTTGGAAGATTAACTTTAGATGGTATACAACCAAATGATTCTATTCAACCTGGAAGTTTTCAACTTTTATTATCTACACCAGAAACGGATAAAGTTGGTGATATTACGATTAAAGGAACCTTACAATACACAAATGGTTGGATAATTCAAATTAATGATACATTCTCATTAGATTTAACTGGTTTGATACATTTATATCCAAGTGGTAAAAATTATCCTTCTGGAAAGATTAATATTGATATAGCAAAAGAAGATACTCATTTACTTTATTTAATCGAAAAATCTATTTTACAAACATGTGAGGATCAATTATATAGAGTGATTGATAATACGGAAACTCCTGCTACAACAAAAGATTATAATAGAATATATGAATTTACTTTGGTAGATTTTGATTGTGTTCCAGAAGATGATAGTGAAATATATGAACCCGGTTCACGTATTATTATACGTAATATTAAAGTTAAAAATACTGGTGGAATGCCAACTCCAACAAGTCATGATGTTGAAGTTACCGTTGATCTTTCAAAATCCAATTTAATTTCTTTACCTAATAATAATAAATTAAGATTACCAAAACCTATTGAACATTCTAAACAAGTGGAATTAAATTCAATTAAAGAAGAGGATGAACATTGTTTGGAATTTCAAATCAATCAACAAGATAGTGCTTCAAAGGATAAACCGTTAAATTTATTTGATACGATAAATTTAAAAGCAATCATGTTTGGAATTAATCGTGAAATAACTAGTTTTACATTCCCAAAACAACTTAATATTCAATATCCAATTCAAATTTGTCCTAATACTAAAATACGAGATTTTCCTTATAAGGATCTTACTAGAATTTCTTGGAAAATAAATAATATTAGTAAAATTAATTTTGGGTCGGAATCAGATTCGAAAAGGATTATTAAAGTTCAAGTTAAGATTAACGACATGACACCAAGTAATAGTCTGAAATTTAAAACGGGACAATCTTTAACAACTTTTGAAGAAGAAATCACGGTTTTAAATTCTAATCAATCAAGGGAAATGTATTGTGAATTGGTTAGAACTTTATCAAGTGAAGATCCAACAATTATAGAGGTAAACTTTTCTATAACACTTTACCTTGGAACTATTGAAAATCCTGATAAAGGATTAGATATTGAAATTCGAAACAAATGTATTGAAGTTTCCCCAAGTTATAAAACAAATAAGGATGCAGACTTTTTATTAGTGGTTAGTCCTAAAACGAAAAAGAAGTATGTTGATAATTGGAAGAATTTATGTCAACAACTTGAATTAACAATGTCATTATGGGATATTAAAAGGGAAGGACATTTTGATTTAATTGAATCTGGTGTTATTGAAGATATTTCCGGAAAATCTATAGTTATACTTAATGATGAATTAGATGAAGAAGAAGAAGAAAAGGAAGGAATTGATATTAAACAAACTTTAGATTATTTAGATCCATTTCATTTCTATCAAGCGGTTAATAATTTTAATATTAAATTTTTTATCGCTGGAGCGATAATTGATGATAAAAGAGTAGAAAATTTATTTATTCCAAAAGAAATGATGGAAATATCTAATGATCAACCAAGTTCATCAATTGTATCAAAAATCAAATCTTATGTACAACAAAAAGGTATTATTAAACATGCGGCTGTTATGGAGAGGGATGTTGTTAAACAACCTGTGAAATCAGCAAAAATAGAAAATGTTCAAACTCGATTACGACCTAGTTCATTTAATTTGTTTAGATCAGAAGAATCTTATAAAGAAAAGAAATTAAAAAAATTATCAAAATCTTTACAAAAAAATTATCCTGGACATCGTTATGTTCTCGTATCAATGATGGGTAGCGATAGATCTAGTGATCAAGTGGTATTATGTAAAACTGCCAGTAGAACTAAACAACATTTATTATATTATAATTCTAATAGTATAACTGATTATAATGAATCTAATAAGATTGGATTATTATCTTGTGTTTCATTTACGAAAAAATTAGAAAAATTACAAAGATTATTTGATTCAAATAAAGATCCTGAAATTTTGGAGATATATAAGAATTTAATTGAAGTTGATTTAACGATAGAATTAATTGGATTAACTGGAACAAAAGAGACGAATAAAGACATTACTTCAGATATTTTATTATCACATATGGAATTATTTAACAATTTTTATGAATTTATTAAAAATTCCAAAGAAACCAATATATCAGCAAATTCAGTTGATTGGATGATAAGTGTTTTTGCCAAATTAAAAATATTATTACAATATTCCAATGATTCATTAATTAATATTAATAGTGCATCACGAATTAAGCAATTGAAATTAATTTTAGATGGGGAATATTTAAGATCTTTCGGTAGATTTTCTAATCAAACGAATCAATCATTAACGAATATTTTAGATATTAAGATTAAATTTATTAAGAGTGATTTTAAAAATGAACATAAACCAGCAAAATCCGAAAAATATGCTTATTTCAAAGATAAATTGATTGGAATTTTGAAAAAAAATAACCTAAAATCAGATTTTGAACTATTTGGTGATAAATTAGATTTTATTTTATCACAAAATGAATATAATAATATTCATGATACTCATGAACAAACTACTGGAACGATTAGAAGGAAGAAAACTAGACGTCAAGATCAAATCAAATCATTATACATTCAAAATATTTTTGAAGATCCCTCTAAAATAAATGATGTCAAATCAGAAGATACTAAAGAATGATATTGAATCTATAGAAAAGAACAAATTTTGGACGTTATCTTGCAGTATCAGAGTTCTAGTTATTATTGACAATTAGAGATCATATTGTGATTTAGTTATTTATAGCAATTTTTTTGTATATTTTATTATTTATATTGTACTAAAATAATAGTACTAGAATAGTATATGTATATTTAACAAAATAAAAAGAAACATTTTAAATTTACAAAGTAAAATTTTGTGTTTTAGAAGTGTTCCTGGATAAATTTGTCATTTCATGATATGAGTAACGCGCTGGTTTTGATCGTGGTTATAGTACCATCTTCAACTACTTTTGCCAGCACCTTTACCACCTGCAAAAATATCGTTTTGATTCGTGTAATTCATTATCACCTTCATCACCTTCGTCGCCTTTTCCTTTTACCGTCACCAATACAGTATACTAACTAACAGGTTAAATTAAATAAGGAATAAGCCTTTTTCTTTTTTTTGAATATAAATCCCATTCTCTTCCAAATTTTTGTTTTAACAAATTCTCTTCATTTAAAATTCTTTGTGTTCCTAGATAAACATATAAGAAAATAAATAAAGTATAATAATACCAATTAAATATGAAAGGTGAAAAATCGACCGGAGAATAAATTGGAATATAATAATGAAGTTGATAAATCATATACAACACGTTAAAAGTCATTAAAATAACTCCAGTATACTAAAAAAATAAATAACAATATACAAAAATATTAGTAAAATTACATTACTGTTAAACCACTTAAAAATATAACTTACTGAAGGATGAATTAATAAAGCATAAGGACCTGTATCGATTAATCTATGATTTTTGAGAATGGTAACATTAAACGTAAAAAATTCCTTCAATGTGCGAAAACACCATAATCTTATAAAACACCCGAAAAGGTTTAATATATAAAATACGATATCATAAAATGACCATTCGCTAAATCGAACATTTATAATAACAACATTATTATGTTCTTGTTGATACATAATGTAAATATAACATAATGTACATAATGACCAAAGGATTATAAATGGATATGGAAGAAAGTATACTATTAGTATTTCTGATAAAGAAAATTTTTTAATTTTCGATAATTTCGGCGACGGATTTGGTGGTAATGAAGTTTTATATACAAAATAATAAAGAAGTAAATATGCGATAATTTTTGAAAACATTTTTTTTTTTACGGTGAACTTTCGTTTTTATTAAAATGCGATGATGTAATAAGTAATGTGACGGAACGATGTCGCACACAATTTTTTATTGCCTCGGATATTAAATAGCGGTTACACATCGGGTTGTTAATTCAAAGTTCGAGTCTAAACCTAATAAAAAAAAGAATATATTCTGTCCTAGGATCGCACGCAATTGGTAAAACTAAAAAGTTTGAATTGAACTAAAATCATTGGCCGTTACACAAACTTGCATTTCATTATGAATTGACTTTCAAGTTAACACATGTACTGTACATACTTTTCTTAAGCCACGTGAAGTTTAGAGTAATTTGCGCAGAAAATATCTAAATTGCTTACGAATTAAATTTCTTTAAGTTGGAATTTTTTCTTTGTAAGAAAAATAAGTATCCAAAATGTAGCTTTGGAGCGAAAGTTCGTTTAAAAATTCTCTCAAAATTAAGTTGTCGATAGAGTCATTTTTATAAATTTTAAACTTTTAATTCCAAAAATTGGAATTAAATCCATTTGAAAAAATTTAGCTTTCTAAATATTTAAAAAGTGTTGTGAATGAATATCTAAATGAAAGAAGTATTGTAAATGAATTAAATAATCTACATCACGAAAGGATTGCACATCCAGAAATATCTCCAAATGAATGGAAAGGTTGTACATCACAAAAATACCTCTGGAGAAATTCCAATAGAACAACATCAAAAACTTTCTTTTATTATTACTAAAAGGAGAAAAATATTATTAAATTTTGAATATAAATTAGGTACCATTTTATCTTTCAAAGAAATAAAAAGAATCTATTTGTAGATGTAATTCGGAAATAAATTTCCGTATCAAAACAACATGTTAACTAAATCCCAAATAATAGTTGTTATATAATCATTTATCGTAAACTTTTTACTTTCAGTACTTTCTTTTTACGGAATTGATTGGCGTCAATTTTAACATTGATAAGCTCCTTTTTGGGTTATCTGTTATGCGGAATTGCAATCCCGATATGATTAGATTAGATTTTAGATTTAGATCAAATATTTTGAGAACAATCTTTGCAAGTAAAAAACTTGTGTTACAATAGAAAAAACCATATAATATGTCTAAATTTTTTCTTATTCATTATAATGCACAAAAACAATGACGGATCCCTTTACTCATGAAAACAACGCGGTTGCTTCCTGGTTCTACGGCCCACATGCCGAGAACAACCATTGGATTCGCAAATTTTATGATATGATAGTTGAAGAGCATAAGAAAGCAAGGCAAGACTATTTCCCAAATGACCCCCAATTCATCACGGAACAAATGAAAAGGTCGGTCGAGTACGGGAACAATATGAATCACCTCTCGAAACAACTTACTCTCCTTTCCGAAGAACTAGCACGGAAGACTACACCATTCTGGTCGCCACGTTATATGGGTCATATGAGCATGGAACCAACTATGCCAAGCCACCTTGGCTATATGGCCGCTCTGCAATATAACCAGAATAACGTGGCTATTGAGTCATCTCCGTTGACCACTTGGCTTGAAATATTTGCCGGGAAGCAGCTATGTGAAATGCTTGGTTTTAATGTTCAATGGGAACCAAAAGATGATGAAAACTGGGATCCAGATTTAGAGAAAATGCCCAAAATCATTCCCAATATCCAAGGATGGGGCCATATCACCTGCGACGGTTCAGTAGCAAATTTAGAATCTATTTGGTATGATATGTATTTGATACATAAAGCTTTTTGAAATTATGAATAAATTTATTATATTGGCAAACATATGCTAAAAATAAGAACATATTTTGCATGTCTGTTTATCCACAGGGCAGGTAAAGTATCATCTATATTGCAGTTAATCATACTGCAGTTGCTTAATCTCACAATGTTTTATCGCATGAACAGCACGTAATCTCAAATTTTACCCACTCTCTCTCCGCTTGGCTGTCGATGATGGTTCTCTATCCTTCATTGGTCCAAGCTTCAAAGTTTTATTGGTCAACAGTAAAGTAAAACTCCTCAAAGATTGTTCAACTTGGGAATTGCTTAATCTCAATCCAACAACGATACTTGATATCCCTGACCGTTTAAGTAATGAATATGGAATGTCACCAGACTTTTTGCAGAATGCGCTTAATGACTACACTATCCAAACTGTTGGTAAGGAATACTTGGAGAAAAAGTTTGGAATTGAAAAATCTATTTTATACTTTGCAAGTACGACCATGCATTATTCATGGCCTAAAGGTTGTGGTAAGTAAATTATTTAATTTATTTTATTTACAGGACAAATCTGCAATTTCTTCTACATTGTTTATAAGAATTAGGGATTAGAATCAAAATTTAAATCTCTCTTTTGAAGGGAAAAAAATCTCGTCAATATATATAATTTAACAGTCATAGTTGATTTATTTTCAAAACGAAAAATAAAAGAAAATATCTTCTAAACTAACATTTATTTAAAGCTATTACAGGAATTGGTTCAAGAAATCTGATACCGGTACCTGTAGACGATGATGCACGCATGAATTTGAAGAAACTTGAAAAGTTACTTGAAAAATGTGTCAAAGATAAACAGGCTATCTATGCTGTTGTAGCAATTATGGGATCAACAGAACATGGCGCCTGTGATCCTTTGGATGATATTATAAAGCTTCGAAAAAAGTATGAACGTTATGGACTCAGTTTCGTTATTCACGCAGATGCTGCATGGGGTGGCTACTTCCGTTCCATGCTTGTAAAACCACCTATCGGCTCGAAATCTAGCGATCGTTTAGAGGGCCATGAAGAAAGTCGTGATCCATTCGTACCTAAGTTGGCACTTAAGACTTACACCGAAAAACATCTAGAGAGTTTGAAACATTGCGATTCTGTCACTGTTGACCCTCACAAGAGCGGTTACGTTCCTTATCCAGCTGGTAGTTTATGCTACCGCAATCGACATATGAGATATTTAAATACATGGAAGAGTCCGGTTGTAGTTCGGCCTAATGAAGAAGAAAGTATTGGCATTTACGGTGTGGAGGGGAGGTGAGTATTAAGGACGAAACCATGAATATTATCTCTCTTTTTTTTATAATAATGTATGTCTTTATGTTCTTAATCTACCTATTTAGCAAGTCAGCTGCAGCTGCAGTAGCTACTTGGCTTTCTCATGATATAATTGGTCTCCATCAGAAAGGTTATGGATTATTGTTGGGACAGGCGATTTTTTCTAGCACAAAGGTAACTATTATATTATAATGCTTTTAAATTAAGTCGAATATATTAAAGTTCTTTTCCCTTATTTATAATATATTATATAGCTTTATTGTCATTGGGCCACCATGTCAACCAATGACGATAACTTTATTGTTATTCCATTTAACATGCTTCCTAGTGAAAAGTGTTTTCCACAAAATCTAGAAGAAATAAAAAAAGAAAAACAACTTATCCGTACATTAATTGTTGAGAAATCAAATCATGAGATTGTAGTGTGTGATCGTGCCATGGACCTTATAAAGAAACTTGGATCTGATCTCATGATCAATACTTTCGCATGTAACTTTAAGTTGAAGATTAAAGAAAATGGCAAGGAGGTCCTTAAATTGAACGAAGATATTAATGAAGCAAATTACCTCAACCAACGTTTATATGAAGAATTTTCACTCACTAATTCCAAAGACACAAACGAGAAAAAATTTTTAATTTTGACTTCAACAAAATTTAAGAAGGAAAATTATGGCAATTGCCTGAAAAATTTCAATAATCGTCTTGGCCTAAAAGGGTACCAGGACCTTTATGTATTAATCAATGTTGCCATGTCACCTTGGGTCACCGAATTTAAATTTCTCAATGAACTAATGAAAAGGTTTCAAAGCACATTACAGGATCTTGCTAAGGTAATTTTGACCTTTACTATATTAATACAATTACGTTCATTTATAATAGCATCGTTAACTATACGATAAGAGTTTTGGTTAACATGTAATTGTAAATAACGATATTTTATACTTTTTATACATATGATGCGCTAACAAATACACTACACTATAGCTTTTAGTTTTTCGTAATACGATTGAACCAGACGATCATGCGTTTGTGATACAAGGTACTGATAAGCTTTATTTCACGCATTTGCCAATGTTCCAAATGGAAAACCACCGTCAGCAGGTGATATTCACAGCAGACCTACCACAAAATATAAAGGAGGACTATAAGAAAGCTCGCATGGAAAAACCATCACATGTGTATTTCCTTGGTAATAAAAATAAAATGACACTAGAAGAAATTGTATGTAATGGAAATTCTTTTGAAGGAGTTATCTACAAGGGATTTGATTCGAATGAGTATGTGTAACTTAAAATACATCATTTGTTTTTCGCTCAATATTACTTTTTTTAATTGAAATTTCTTTGTTTTCCAGTAAACCCATTCCCTTCATTGAAAATTTTAAAGTAACTAGCGTTAAAGTGCTAAAGAAACGTCATCTGGCCACAGTATTCCAAGATGCTAGCTATCCAAAAGATCGTATGCCATTTTATATTTATGGTACAGAACAACAATTGCATATTGATCACATACTTCTCAAATATCCATCTATTCAACTTTCAGCCGATTGTGTTGAACTAAACCTCGCCCAAGGCATTTTAACACAAGGCCAGAGAGAAAAAGGTGTCATTGCTCACATTACTGATTATTATGAATATACAATGCAACCATTTCCAGAAATCAAAAAGCATGGAAGTTCATTCTTTTTTCAAGAAGGACGTAAATTTGACGTGGAGCTTTATGAAGATCCGGTACCTGATCCAAACCAGAATGGGCCGGGTTTAGATGATGTTGATAGTGATATCCCATTTGCTAGAGGAACAATCAGATTGCCGCGTAAAGATAAGGGATGTTTATATATCGATTCTTATTTTATTAATAAGGATCCCACAGCAAAATATGAAGTTAAGGATGGTGAAATCAAAGAACGCCCATTAGATAAACCATTTAATAAATATTACTACGACAAGTTTGAAAAGAAGACAGAGATTCATTGGTACGAAGAAAAAAATATTGAGCAAAAAGAGAAGATTGATGAAATAAAAAATATAAATGAACCAAAGATGTAGATTGTGGAAAGAAAAATATAAATAAGCAAAAGATAAAAACAGGGACTGAAGAAGAAAAGAATGGGGATCAAATTGGTGAGTGAATAGGAGACGGAAGTTAAGGGGAAAAATAATGTAGATGACAAGGAACCATTGTTATAAGGAGGGATAAAATCAGGCTACATAATAAGCAAATGATAATGTTATACTTCTATACTAGACTTTTCTCATTTATTATGTATGTTATATTGTTTGAATGCAAGATTGAAATTTGGTTTAAAATACCCTAATAAAAAAAACATTTTATGCCAGTTCAATAATCACATCGTTTATTCTTGATGTATTTACATTAATTCTATATTCTTAGCAAAGATCATTAATAATCAGAATGATGCATTATAGATTCACGCCCAAGCAAGAGGGGTTCAAATTATTATTAACCAGACCATTTTGGTTATAACGTTTTCTGCTTTGAATGTAGAATTTATAAATCGTGAAATTATCATTTTCCCACAATAATTATCTACTTTATAATGCATTCGTCATTATTTTTCTTTCAACACTTTGCGTAACTAAGTACGACAAATAATTTTTTAATAACTGATGCCGGTAAGTTAAAAAATGGAAAGTCATATCATAAGCGGTAAATCAACACAGAAACTCAGTTTTCCCTCTCATCAGAACTTAAATAAAAGGTGTTTATATAAACTTTTTGAATTAGGTTATTAACCGCATTAATCCATAAATTAATTGACGGAAAGCGTTAATTAAAAGATCAAATTTCGGCATTTATTTTCCCTTAAAGAGAAAAAAAAGAAACAATAGCACTTTAATATATTATGCATTTTTAATGAAGTAATGATATCTATAAAATATGATCTAAAAAGTTTGTTTATATTTGTGTAAGTTAAATAAGCAGTTTTGGTCGAGCCGATATAAGACCTTTCATTGTTTTGATTCAGAAAATACTGATTCATTTTTGTGTACCAAACATTTTCATTCCGCAAAAAATGAGTAATCTTACATCATGATCTTAGAATCTAGAATTTATAATGAATTTATGCCGATTATCTTTTTAAAGATTAAAGATTATTATATGGCTTTGGACTATTTTTTTATAGTATTATACACGGAAAATTTCGTATTTATTGAAATCGATATTTCATGTATAAATATAGACACCTATTGTACGGTAATAATGAAAATAGCAACTTTTTATCAAAATGGCGAAATCAAGCTGCATCACAAAATCCTAATCTACATACTCCTGAAAATGTAATCAATGCATGAACATTGGCATAATTGTATCACGTAAGTAGAAAATTATCGATTATCGCGAGTGATCGTATACAGTTTATACGACAAAAAGATTTAAATTTATTGTTTATTAATAAACTACTGTGTATATCAACTTACTAATCAATTATAAATTTCTTAATAACACCTAATTTAATATATTTTTCAATTACTTTCATAATTTCTTCATAATTATCAAAGATATTTTTACCAGAATAACTATCTATAATTAAAGAAATTGGTTTTAGTGATGTACGATTCTTCCAATTTAAGAAAAAAGTTTCAAATTCTTCCGGGAGTAATTTTGATTTTGCATCATAAGAATAATATAATCCTAATTCAAAAAAATTATTTGGGGAATATTCTGAAATGACATCTAATAATTCCTTTTCATATTCACCTTCACATTTAACTTTAATACACTCTAAATTTTGACAATTATTAAAAATTTTTTTTAATGATTCTAACTCATAATTTTCATAACTTAAAATTAATATAGAGAAAATTTTAAGATTAAGACAATATTTAGCTATGGCCAAATTTAA
Source organism: Rhizophagus sp. LPA8_4_AMF (assembly GCA_021464525.1). Lineage (NCBI taxonomy): Eukaryota > Fungi > Glomeromycota > Glomeromycetes > Glomerales > Glomeraceae > Rhizophagus > Rhizophagus sp. LPA8_4_AMF. Next base: position 6,511 of record JADRCO010000064.1, on the reverse strand, counting down.
TGAATTATTATCACTTTCTACATGAAATTCTTTTAAAAATTTTCCATTATTTTCTAAAAATTGTATTAATAAATCAGTTTTAGGAGATGCATCTTCAAATCTTAAAATTTGTAATCTTGGAAATGTAACATGCTGTAATTCATTAAAATCTTCAAAAGGATCATTAGATTCTTCAAAATCACAAGAATATAATAATACAAGTTCTTGTAAATTTGTAAATTTAGTAATAAATGATAATGGTATAATATAACCATAAAGTTCAAATTTAATTAAAGTATTGGGAAGTTTTTTTAATGAAGGAATAATATTTGATAAATCTCTACATTCATAATATTGCATTATATCCAAATATTTTAAATTTTTTTGAACTGAAATTAAATCTGATAATCCATTTGAAATAACTTCTTTAAATGTTATATCCAGATGTTGTATATTATGACATATTTGAGATAATTGATAAAAAAATTCTGGATAAATATCTGAACGACAACTTAATTCTGTGAGATCTTTTAAACAATTTATTGCTCCAGGATATGAAATAAATGTTATATTTGGAATATCTATAATTCTATATGAATAAAAATGTAACTTTTTTAAGGATGAAATTCTTTTCATAAATAATTTATATAATTCTTGTAATATAATAAATTTTATATAATTTAAACTTTGTGGTGTAACTGTTTGATAATTTTTAAGAATATTTTTAATTATTTCATCAATTGTATAAATTGAAAGATTCTTAATAAATGTTATATAATTATATATTGGAAATTTGTTTGTTGAAATATTAATTCCATTTTTATATAAAACTTCTCTTGATTCATTTGGAAGACAAGCGATTATTGTTTCATAATTTCGTATAATTTTCCATAAAATTCTAACGGAAACTTCTCCCCAAAAGCGATTTACTAATAAACATGAACGTAAAGTTTCTTTATCTTCTTCTAAATATTCAAATATTTCGTTAAGACTATCTGCGTCAAGTTGTGGCATTTTTTTTTCTAAAATTTCGTTGAGATTCTTTAAAAAAAAAATTAAATAAATAAAGTTAATAAACCGATAGAAAAATCGTCGTACTTATAAATTGTCTTATTAAGGTTGCACAAACACTTATTAATGAAACAAAAATGTATGATAAACATCCAATGCGTGTGATAAACTGCAAATGTGTTATATTGGTTAATCATATATTCATTTATACTAGTTAATTTTACCAGGAAATGCCAAAAAATATTCATTTGTCTTTAGATAAATACTGACGATACTTGTAATAAAATTTATACCGGCATATATATGAATGCTTTGCGAGAAGTTATGATTAATAAATCCACATTTTTTAAAAAAAATTGGGTTGTCATCATGTGATACAAACATAAATCACATAATTACACCAATTTTTAAAATTTCATCTAGCTACCATTATCAATTTATTCCTTTAAATGGGGTTTCACAGTTGTTTTTTTCTCATAAATCATAATTTTGTGTGTATGTAGTTGGTTGAACAAATGAAAAGATCTGCCCAGTTGAGAGTGGCATTTATGAACTGAACATTAAAGCTTAGAGCATACACCGCGCATACTCTTTTTTAACTTATCTTTTATTAAAATTTGATTCATCAGAAAATAAAGATCTTATATGGCATTATGATTTTACATGCGACTTATAACGATATGTTATAGCACTACTACGCTAATATATTTAATAGCTTTCGCATTTACCGTCTTAATGGCTAATTAGTAAATGACTAACCCTAAAATTGTTTATCTCCGATATAATTCATAATCTCTCATCTAAGAATCCAAATTATAAAAAATTAATGACACAAAATATATAGTTATCCGATGGAAACGAGTGAATAACCAGGTAAATGATTGGCTGATAAGCCACTATCGTTTACTTGTAGTAAAAATAATAACTTTTATGTCTGAGAGGCATGTATATCATTAGTGCTCTATCAAAAAAAATTTATAATATTTTCATATTTTTCTTTGCTACAATGATAGGATAATTTGCAAAAGGGAATTATCACTATTGTAAAAGATAATATTTTATTAATTGTACTTTTATTTTGAAACCTTTATATTTAATTTTCCTAGTGGAAAGTTATTACTCAGGATGCTCTAGGCGTAACGTAAAAAATTTGCAGACAGTTATTATCAAGAAAGTATGTACCGTGCAGTATATCCTCCAGTACCTCTTTCATTTATAAACTAGTCTCGTTAATACTAAGAGTTAGGCATTTAAATTTAATTCAATCATCAGTATTAGGTTATATACAGTATACTGTAATTCTATCTATTAAAAAAGTTGTGACGATGGTATATTGGATATGAAAGAAGATGAAAGAAAAGTAAAACATGCATGATATTGTTAAACTGAGCAAAACCAAGAATTATGCTAATATATAAAATCCAATCATTAATATGAGATATTTACATATTTAGTTTTGATAAACGACGATTTTCCGATCATCATACAAGCAATAGTTGATCTTTTTTATTTTTTAACCTTTAAAATTTAGAAAGTTAGTCTCATATTTTTTAAATGATCATTTATATGACACAAGAGACTGATTGGTTTGATTGTTTACCAAAATGTGTTACTTAATAAACCACAATGTGACAATTAATGTACGTTGAAATTCATTTTATTTGGTAAAATAAATTCATGGTAATGCGGTGTAATGTTTTAGAATTATTCATTAAATTGAAGAAAAACGAAAATTTGAAAAAAAAAACTTTCCATTAAAGAACAACTATTTTTTTTTCAGCCAATAGATTCTTCCCTTCATATACAAGTTAAATGGAAAGTTTACAAAAAAGGAAGTCAAGTTCTATCAAAAAACCTGACGTAGCCATAACGGCAAGTTCCTTTTATTCAAAAGAAGCCTTACCCACTAATTCAGTTATTACAAAAAATTTATCAAATTCTTCAGTAAATGAGATTCCGTTGGATGGTGGTGAAGGAGATAAAGATGAACAATCAAATTTAATTTTAAATGATTTATTACAGTCAATGACGATAAAGGAAACATTTGATATATCAAAAAAGCCCTCAGTTACTATAACAAATGCGAACGATTTAACTTCATTTTCTTCAAATAAAAGAAATTCAATATTACAAAGATCACTTTCATTCTTGACTCGTTCAGAAGAAAAAAAAGCACATTCACAATTTAAAGTGCATAGATATACTATCTATGATGATGAGAAGGATGAATTTATTGAAATCGTTGAAGAAGAATGGGAAGGTGATGGTCCACCACCACCAAGAAAATCCATAAATTCTCAAAGAAAGAATGTGTTAACAATAGATAAAGCCTTACCAAATTTACCAGAACCACTGCCTGAAATTAAAGGAAATCTTACAGTAAAATTTAAACAATGGTTAAAAAATAGATATCCTCATATTAATAAATATAAATTACCAATAATCATATCTTTAATAATATTTTTTGTAATAATATTAATTATAATCATTCTCGCTGCCACGGGAAATTTTGGATCTAGAAACAATAATCTCGAATCAACTAATAGAAATAATGAAACTAATGGTTCAAAGAATGGAAACGTCTCACCAGATATAGGAAAGCCTGGACTTCAAATGAATGGAACAGGGGACGGAACATATTATGGTGAGAAAAACTTAAGGAAAATTAACGTTTTTTTATTCGTATTTGAAATTTTAAATTATTTAAATTCAATCATTAGATCCTGGTATAGGAATGGGAGCGTGTGGTGAACTAAATACAGCTGACGAATTTGTTGGAGCAATGGTATGTATTGTTGTTGTTCAACATGTATTACTGGCGTCTGTAAGTGAAAACCGTAAATCAAATTCTTTTTTTAATTTAAATGACAAAACCTAGAACGCTCAACAATTTGGTGAGAACCCTAATCCAAATAATGCACCTATATGTGGTATGTGCGTAAAAATAACTGGTCCAAAAGGAGACGTCAAAGTCAAAATTATGGATAAGGTATGAAAGAAATTTCAACTATTTTTTAATTGACTACTTTAATAAATTATTGGTTTATCTCCTTGGTTATTAGTGTCCTACATGTAAATTTGGCGACATTGACCTGTCACTAGCTGCTTTTAATGTAAGAAATAAGAAATTATCTTCAATAGCTTCCGACATTAGCTCTAACTTAAAAATTATTTAGGTGATCGGTGATGAATCTCAAGGTCGTATACCTATTAGCTGGAAAGGATGTTAAATTATTTTATAGGTAAGATAGTGATAGAAAAATGTTTTTGCGATACATGTTAATACAACATTTTAGAATTTTTAAATTAGCATGAAAACTGAATATTTCTGCTTATAACTAACTACGTAAATCTTTGTAGTGCACATAAAAATGGAATTAACCGAATTTTTAAAATGTATTTAAAATTAAATCCAATAGCATTGATAAATCACTAATAAAATGGAAAAATACTTTATACTATTTAATTATAACCAGGAAAACGGGGACCTCCGGAGCTTATCACGTTGTAAGCAGGTGATTTGTAATCATGTGAAGATAATTAGTCACAGTCAAAGGCGCGAACCAACTGAATGTATCTCAACATTGGGAAGAAAAGGATTAAATTAAAATGAAATTTATCCAAATACAGCATAGAATAGAAAATAATAAATATTTATTTAGTTTATAATGTTTGCAAATAATTAGATAGAATCAAAATTTTATGTAATCGTGTCGGCTAATAATAAATTAAATCAATTGCTAATCTTATTTTGATAAATATAGAACAATCAGAACATGAAATCTAGTAATAAATTAAATCAATTACTGGATGAATAACTGATTTTGATAAATATAGAGCAATTAAACAATTTGAATGCCAAGCCACAGATAAAATCACAAAAGTCCCATAAATCTAATCAAAAGTCCCATTGTGACTATAATTTGTGAGGAAGCAACTTCAGAGTTTGAAAACTACAGTATGTATTTTTTGTACAGATTCCAAGGACCTAACTATTATAGAACGCAAACAGCATAAATTTTCAGTGGGACTTTACTAAGGTTAATGATTTGAACTGTTTGATTTATTTTCTGACACTGCATATCTCATATAACTGATGATCATTTTATTTTATCCATAATATTAGTTATTAGAACAAATGAAATAGGATTATGGATAATGTTAATATAGGTAGTTTAAAATTAATGTAGAAACACCATTTCACTTGTAAATTTATATATCACGCTTATGAGCAGAATCATGTAATTTATTTCTGCGTCAATAAAGAATTCAAGCCAAAAATTGCTATACTGTATATTGTATTAAATATATTTTTTGTGAATATGGAGACGTATAGTAAATAAAAAAGTAAGACCTAAAGTCACACTTGGATTTTAAATAAATCGTGTTTTATATGAAAGGTGTTATTGAATATACAATCTGAACTTGATTCATTGAATGTCGAGCTTCTAGCTGAGAATGCCGAGATTAAGGCCAAAAATGCCAAGGTTAAAGCTGAAAATGCTAAGCTTAGGCAGCCTATGGAAGAGAATGTGGCCAGACTTGCAAAATTAGAGAAGAGTAATAAAGAAAAGGTTAAACTCATTGCAAAACTAAATTGTGATGTTGGAAAAATCAAGCAAGAGCGAATTGTTAACATTGCAACACAGCCTAGTATATCTAAGTTTAAATCTTTAAAGGATAGGAAGACCGATGAATTCTTAGATTCAGTAAGTAAGAAAAAGAGTAGTGATATAGTAATGAGACAGAAAAACAAGGAAAAGAAGCTTTTGCATGAGTTAGTACTTTCATGCTGAGATCAGGACAAGCATTCAATTTCCCAAAATACTTCCTCTATACCCTAGATGATTCCAATAATTCTATGGAAATCAAAACTAATACAAGTAGTTCACAATTATCAGGAGAAATGATACCAGAAGTATCATTTCAAACATTATCCAAAGAAACAAAAGTTATATAATAGCGAAGATTTTATACAAAAAATGTCTTCAGAATTGATAGATGAAGATGATATCCAAGTTATTGATGGAAAACAGGAGTTTACAACAGACATGACAATAGAAGTTGAGCTTGCTCATTTAAGTATCGAAAAAGAAAATACTATACAAGCTAAACAAAAAGAATTTCATGTCACTATTCATATGGAAAAAAGTTTGAAAAAGGTGTTCAAGAAGTTATTGCTAGAGATAATATTTTAGACCAGACTATAAATGACCTCTAAATTAAAATTTTCAAAAATTTCAGATTTAGATTCAAATTTCGGATTCTGAAATGCTAAAATTACATTTTGGCTAGACTAGCCAGAATTAAGACTTAATTCTGGCCAAAATCTTAATTTCGGCCAAAATTTCTATAATTTTAACCAGAATTTTCATAATTCTGGCCGAAATCTAAAAATTTAATTCTATAAGTTATATAAACGATTCACCATCATTATTATATTCGGCGATAACTAGGGTTGTTAATTTACTGTAATTTTCAGAATTTTTTGTAAGTTACAGTAATTTTCCGAAACTTACAT
>JADRCO010000063.1:0-59758 GCA_021464525.1 Rhizophagus sp. LPA8_4_AMF | reverse complement strand
TATAAATTGAATATAATTTAAATATATATTAATTATAATTTAGATACTGATTTTGCGAAAATTCAATTTTCAGTATATTTTAAGTATAAAATAAGAAAATTAAGTATATTTTAAAGAAATTTAAGTGCATTTTAAATATATTTTAAGTATAAATTTTTTTTATAGGGCGTGATTCTTTAACAAATAATTTGAACTCTTTTTTAATGATATGTTGAAGCTACGTTAGAACCTGAAAGATTAGTGGTATAGATTTGAGTAGCAATATAAGGGAAGTGTGCATGTGTATGGCATAGGAAAGATAAAAAATGCACCTTTAATTGAATGAAACTAGATGAAAGAGAATGAAAACTTGATGAGTAATGCAATCCTATATCGACTCATTAGTTATCATGATAAATCCAGAGATATATGCACCTATATTAAGGCAATACCCTTGCCATAAAGGCAATGACAAACTAGTTGATGATGAACAAGATTATATTAAATTAATTAACAAGTTATAACATCATACATGTTGTAGTCTATTGTACTGCCTTCAGATTAAACAGAACAGACAAATGCAATGCCGTTTTAAATATCTTATTGAGTGTAATGACCATATCTTCATATGTAGCGATAATCAAGGACAGCCTGAATTGGTAACAGCCAAAAATAATCTATACATAAATTTGCATAATCGGCTTCAATTGCAAGGGTGGAGGGTAAATGTAAACTTAAAGCCTGTTTTAAGCATCTATGCAGCCTTGCAGTACATTTCCAAATATGCAAGCAAAGCAGAACCTAAATCAGCATCATTTTCCAAAATATTCAATTAAATCCTCAATGATAGCAATCCCAATGATCTGTCTCTTGCACCTATACAGAAGCTTTTGCTTAATAGTGTTTCAGAATGGAACATTTCTGCCTAAGAAATATGCCATCTTCTTCTCAGCTTACTACTATATCATTCTAGTCGGACATTTATTTCTTTAAATCTTAACAAAGTAGGTCCAAAGTGGATTTGCGGTACAGACAGTGAACCCAATGGAGAGGAGTTATTTATAAACGATGCTAAACGCACAAATTAATCATCTTTAAAAAAATACTGAAATCGACCTGATGATATGGAATAACTCTTATTATTTAAGACATACCTAATATATAAATATTTGAACAACCATTGGAAAAGATGCGATAAAGAAAATATTATGTGTATCTGGTCTCAACCATCAGATCTTTGTAATGAACCACAATGGGAGGAGTTCTGTAAGATAAAGGTTTAGAACTCCGCATAGATAAGCGTTAATATTTGGGTCAGGTCATCAAATTTGTGACCCGGTATCAGATCAGGTTACAAATTTGACCTGATCTGATTGACCTATTAATCTGAATATTTTAACTAAAAATGTTTATAATAAAAAATGTTGTAAAAATGCTTTTTATATACAATTAATAAGGATGTGTATGCAATACTACAACCTCTAAAATAGTAGTCTTTATGTTATTTTATGAAAAAAATGCCATTTTTGCATTTTTTTTTAAATAAACATGCCAAAATAGCGTTTTTCATAATATTTTATAAAAAAATGCTGTTTTGACATTTTTTCACTTCTTTTAAGAAAAAAATTGCTGAAATGGCATTTTTTCATATTATTTTATGAAAAAATACCATTTCAGCATTTTTTTCACTTTATGAAAAAATCTCTGAAATGGCGTTTTTTCATATTATTTTATAAAAAAATGCTGTTTCAGCATTTTTTCACTTTCTTTATGAAAAAAATTGCTAAAATGGTGTTTTTTCATATTATTTTATAAAAAAATACCATTTCAGCATTTTTTTCACTTTCTTTATAAAAAAATTGCCAAAACGGCATTTTTTCATATTATTTATAAAAAAATATTGTTTCAGCATTTTTTTCACTTTCTTTATGAAATAAATTGCCAAAATAGCATTTTTTCATACTATTTTATAGAAAAATGCCATTTTGGTATTTTTTTCACTTTCTTTATGAAAAAATTGCCAAAATGGCATTTTTTCACTTTCTTTATGAAAAAAATTGCCAAAATGGCATTTTTTCACTTTCTTTATGAAAAAAATTACCAAAATGGCATTTTTCACTTTCTTTATGAAAAAAATTGCTGAAACAGCAATTTTTTATATTATTTTATGGAAAATGCCATTTTGGTATTTTTTTCATTTTCTTTATGAAAAAAATTGTCAAAATGGCATTATTTTCATTTCTTTATAAAAAAAATCACCAAAATAGTATTTTTTAGCATTTTAATAAAAAATATTGCAAAAACATTTTTTAATATACAATTAATTAAAAAAGAATATTTCGCAACATTTTTTCTTTTTTTTATAAATCAGGTTACCTGATTACCTGAATTGACCTGAATACTTTTAGGCCAAACAGGTCAGGTCAGGTGTGAGCAGGTAACCTAATCCAACCCAACCTAATAAAAATTTTCAGTTCAGGTCAGACCAATTATCTGACCTGACCTGACCTATACAAAGCACTATAAAGGTCCTCTTTCACGTTCTATATCAAAATATCACATAACTAAATGAGAACGACCTACCCTGGTTAACTATATATTATCAGCATATTGATACTATGATCAACAGAGATCCAAAAGATTTGATTGGAAAACCTGTGAACAATGAAGAAGAACAAAGTGACAACAAAAGTGAAGGTGAACTGGCAGAAAATGAAGAGCAGAAGGAATTTTGGTATGAATGGATGTACCTTACCAAAGTAGGCCTAAATACACGTATAGACTTCACGTCTGATCTAGAAAGCAGGAATATAGACAGAAATCACAATTGGATTAATAAGCCAAAAAGCATTTATATTCTGTTATGGATCTTAAAACAATCAGAGATTTTGTGCAGCAAACTTTAAATAACATGAGAAATGATAACATAGAGGAGAAATACGAACCTATAGAATACCGAAACCTAAACAAGAATCAAAAAAGGTTTTTAATCAAATAGAAACACATTACAATAAAATACTAATGTGCAATCAGGTCGAACCATTAAGGATTTTGGTTATAGGTACCACAGGCACAGAAAATTGTACCTCATCAATGCAATAAGAGGGCTTCTCTGCAAAATGGCAGGCGTTAAATCTAAAGCTTTAGTACAAGTTATTGCACTCATAGGAGTCACAGCATTTAACATCAACAGTTTGATGATCTATTTGACGTTGTTCATACCTAGGGATCACAAAAGTTTAAAAAAACTAAACTGATCACCTCAGTTTAAACTAAATTTTCATAAAACCCAGTTCAAAAAATGGAACTTTTATTAAATGGTTTAAAATTCAGTTTAAACTTAATTTAAACCTAATTTAAATTGGTTTAAAAACCTATTTAAAAACTGGTTTAAAAATCGGTTTATCCAATCAGACTATTCAATCAATAAATATTGATCATCTTTGATCTATTTATCTATATTACGCAATCTGCATTTATACGCGAAATTTAATTTTTTTCGTGTTTAAATATTTATTTCAATTTATAAAGTACATTTAAAATATGGGTGACCATAATTACTATTATGAATTTTATGATAATGATCAAGAAAGTGAATATAATAAAGAAGAAAGTGAAAATGAAGTAAATATTTCTCATGAACCACTTCAAGAACCTTTTCAAGAAACTCAAAAATCTTTTAAGAGTCTTTTCAAGAGAAATCTCTCCAAGAATCTTCCCAAGAGGAATCTTTACAAGAAGACAATACTAAAAAAGCAAAGACATATTCGGATACTTGGCATTATTTTAATACTCAAGATCCACAATATCTTGCAAAAGTTGTTTGTTAAAAATGCAAACATATATATTCAAAATCAACTGGTATTAGTACTTTGAAAGAACATTTAAAAAGATGCATAGAATAGTTATTGATAAAATAAAAAAAAAACAAACTAAATTGAATTTCCTAGAGTGGATCCCTGGCCTAAAGAAGAGATGTTAGTTCATGATCAAGCCTTGGTAGAATGGATTATGGTTGATTTGCAACCATTTTCTGTTGTTACTAATAATTAATTTATTAAATTAGTTAACACTCAGCTTTAGATCCAAGATATCATCTTCCTGGACAAACAAATATAAAAGAAAAGGTATAGATAATTTTAACAAAATGAGAAAAAATATCAAATTAGATATTGATAAAATTTCAGGAAAAGTGTCACTCACATCAGATATGTAAACTTCAACACTCAGCAATAATTCTTTTCTTGGTCTTACCATTCATTTTATTGATAAGAAGTGGAAAATGCAACATTTTCTTTTGGATATTATTTCATTTAATGAACGACATAATACCATCAACATTACCAATACAATTATATCTGTTTTAGCTGAATTCAAAATAAAAGAAAAGGTATTAGCACTAACAACAGATAATGCAACAACAATATTAGCAGTTGGTCATTCAATTGCTGAAAAACTAGATAGCGAAGTAACAAATTCAATATTTGGACATTACCATTGTGCAGCACATATTCTTAATTTAACAGCTCAACAAGGACTTGAATTAATAGATAATGCAGTTGTAAAAGTACGCCAGCTAATGATAAAAATTAAAAATTCAGTAATAATTAGTGATGAATTGAGAAAGTTGTATCAATGTGCAAAAATTAATTATTTAAAACCTGAATTAGATATTAGAATAAGATGGAATTCAACATTTAATATGTTAAAAAAATGGAAAAAATGTGGAATGGAGTGCGAATGTTAACTGTACGCAATCAGAAAATACAGGTAATAATGCCAACGAAAGCAGATTGGAAAATAATTGAGATATGTTTTTTCATGTAATAATAAATATAAGAGTATTATTTTTTATTATTTTTAATGTAAATGATAATTTTTTAGTCAATATTTTTGATTTTTTTTGAACATTATTCCAAATACTTTTATTTTAATTTTTTAATATCAAACAAAACTTTTTTAATGTTAAAAAAATAATTTTTTAACGTTAAATAAAAAAATTTTTAACGTTAAATGAAAAATTTTTTAATAATAAACAATTCAATATTTTTGTAATGTTAAACTTAATTTTTTTTTTTGATTTTTTTTAGATATTTTAGATATTAATATATTAGTTATTAATTTGTTATTATTTAACATTATATAATATTATTTTTTGTAAAAATTTTTTTGTTAATAATTTTTTTTTAGATAATAATTAATACCTTTTATTTTAATTAATTTTTAATTTTAAATAATTATTTTTGTAATGTAAATTTCAAAAGTAATAAATATTTTACCTAATAAATTTTAACGTTAAACAAATTTAACGTTAAATAAAATTTTTTTATATATTTTTTTTAATTATTTATAATTATTTATATGATTTTAATGTTATTTTTTGATATCAATTTAAATAGGAAACAATGATAACTTTGAAATCGCTTGAAAGAGTTACTGCATATCTTTCTGCTGCATAATATTCAACTGTTGCTGATATTTGATTTGTATTTCTTGGTATTTTAAAACATTTAAAAAGTATAATCAAAAATGATGAATTTGAACAAAAAGAATTGGCTTCTTCAATAAACCAAAAGATTGATGAGTATTAGAATATAATTAATCAACAAACTATAGTATTCATAGTTCTTGATCCCTGATACAAACTCTCTCTCTTTGAAATTGAAACATCAGCAACTGAAGCTATTTTTGCAGTAACTTCTTTATTAACCAATTATCATCATGTAACAATTTCTGAAAATTATAATGTTGAAGTAAATGAGACTCTTCATCAATATTTTCAAAGATTGAAAAAATGATGTTTAAATCATGATGACACTTCTAGACATTCTTCTATAACAAGTTCTACGAGTTCTATTCCAAATATTTCAGATAAATTGGATAGATATTTGGTATTACAAGTTAATGAAAATGCAAAACCACTTCTTTGGTGAAAAGTGCATGAGCATGAATTTCCAGCATTAGCTAAGATTACGTGTGATTATTTAGTTATATAAGTAACGAGTATGGTATGTGAACAGGCTTTTTCTGTAGCAGGTAACACTATTACTAAAACAAGAAATTGTCTTAATCCAGAAATAGCAAGGGCAACTTTGTGTGCAAAATCATGGATTGAAAATGGAGTGGGTACATTAGAAAAAAATGTAGTAAACCTTATTTGAATTTTATTTTTTTACTATAATAAATTCATTATTCAAGTTTATGCAATTAATAATATTTATAAATTTTTTTAATTTATTATATAAACTGTTTATAAACTGAGTTTAATAAAAGTTTCAAAGCAGTTCAGAAACTAAGTTTAAACTAATATAAAAACTTAGTTTTTCAGTTTGTAAGAAAAAACCAAGCTGAGACTGAACTTAAACCGCAAAAAACTGAGCAGTATAATCCCTATTCATACTAATTCTTAGCGACAAAAATATTAATATAAATGGAGATATGATAAAACAACTACAGGAACGATTAAAAAATGTAATTTACTTCATTATTGATGAGAAACGTATGGTTGATAGACAAATGCTCGCAGTGATAGATAGGCAGTTAAGACAAGCATTTTTTAAATATAAGAACGAGCTTTTTGGCGGACAATCCATTATATTGTTTGGCGATTTTAGACAGCTTTCACTAGTATTCGATTTATTCATGTACATAACAAATGAACTGCAAGACACCATATCAAATGATGGAATAGTGTCTTACTTGCAATTCTGAGAAATATACAAATTAGAAAAAATCCAACAGTAATCAGAAAATTCTATGGAACATAAATGTTTTAGAGAAATACTTTTAAGGATGCATGAAGGAGAGAATACTTTAGGTGATTAGAAACAGCTCACTCTAAGATTTGAAGAAAACTTAAACAGAATTGAGCTAGAGCAATTCTTGGATACTGTGTTCATATTAACGAAGTAGGCTGATGTTGATAAAGTTAATATTATGATACTCAAAGATTTGAATCAACCAATAGCCAAGATTATCACGGTATATACAGAAAGACAGGAAGTCAAATGTGCTAACTTAGATGTAGCAAAAGATCTTAAAGGCCAATTGTTACTTGCAAAAGACTCATGAGTTATGTTAATAGCGAATATATGGGCCAGAGCAAGACTAGTTAATAAATTAATAGGAATCGTACATGATATTATATTTGAAGAATAGGGACCACCTTCACTTTCAGCAGCAGTATTTATTAAATTTAATGCGTACAAAGGGCCCACAATAACAACCTTGGAAGGAGACAAAGTTGTTCTAATAGTACCTATTAAATATAGTTGGGAAGGCAAAACTGGGCAATGTTCTAGGATTCAGGTACCAATATGCCTAGCCTGAGTGATTACAGTGCATAAGAGCCAAGGTCTAATACTGGAAAAGACCAAAATAGACCTCAGAAGTAAAGAGTTCGCTACTGGTTTCTCATTTGTCTCATTATTGCAAGTACGATTGCTTAATGATATTTGTTTTAAGCAATTTACTTTTGAAAGGCTTGAATATATCAAGCACTACAAAAGAATACAAGAAAGAAAGGAGGAGGAAAAGCAGCTGCTTTCTATGATACCAGTGTAGCGTAAACTTTGAAGGATTTTCATGTATTACAATTTTATATGGTTTATATTTTTAATAGTTTTTTATATTTTACAATACTTTAATAACTTGTAATATTTTAACATTTTAACAAATATTTAATATTTAATAATTACAAAAAATTTATTATAGCAATAATATCTTAATTATTTAAAAATAAAAAAAAAAAGAAAAAGTGAAAGTGTAAAATTTTCAGCAAAGTGTGAAAATATTTTTTGTGTATAATGCATGTAACATATGTAATGCAAAAGTATAACATAAATTAAAATACATTTTGTCATTTCGTGGATTAGATATTTATTATTTAGACCAATCATGAATTGGCTCATTATTCAAGTGGATAAACAGACAGAACCTTTTTTGTGTCATCTCTGCTAAAACATATATAGTTCTTCGCTACGCTCTGGACTAATAAGAATTTTATAAATGATTACTGGTGACTGAAATTATGATGATTGACTAGCATTAAAAAATATCGTGCTAGTAAAAATTGATAATTCTGGCCAACGGTAATGATAACCTCTGGTAATTTGAAGTAAAAACTAAAAAATAATTAAATTACTTATATTTATATTTAAATATATAAATATCATGTGATATATATAGACCTGATTTGAAGCTTGACTCCCTCACCCCCTTTTAAATCAGCTGATTTCTGGCATGCCCCTAAGCATTAGAAATGTAAATAAATTAAAAAACTAATTTTGTTTACTTCTTAAAAAAAAATTACAAGTAAGGATAATTATTTATATTCTAATAATGATGAAATAGAAGCTTTTCAAGAAGCTGAAGAAACACAAAAAGTAGGTCAAAATGAAGATGAAGCAGAAGCAAATAGAGAATTACAAGAAGAGAAAAATGAAATAAGAGAAGAGAAAGAAGAAATAGGAGAAGAGGAAGAGGAAATTAGATTCAATATAGTAAGCCAATTCTAATAAACTGTATTTTATCTATTCATGGTTATTGAATGCTTAAAAATTTTACTTAGAAAGTTAGCAGGCTAATTTGCCTGTTACAATATTTGTTATACAAAATAATAATTTACTTATTACTTAAAAATTTAAGTTTATCAAATTTTGCTATCAAACTTAATACATTAACAAATAAAGGCTTTTAGTGCAATATTATATCAATTTTTGCTATATTCATTATATAATTATTAAGTTCAAAAATACTAGCAGGCAAATATACCTGCTTTACAAATAAAGGAATAATATAAATCATGTAATTTTATTAAATATAACATAAGATTTGGCTATTTCTTTCACTCCTTTAATAATTATATCATAAATATCACTTCCCTTAACTATTAGAAATTTTAGGTAAATAATATGTATTAGAATATGTTAATGCTTAAATAGATTTATATAAAGAGCATTATTTGAGAAATAAAAATTGGGTATCAGAAAAAATTACTAGTAAATAGTAATTGATATAAATTTTAAATTTGTACCAAAATCATATATGAATTACTTATGGAATTACAAATTAAATTTTTAAATCTGTATTAATTATTTTAATTAGCAGATATTTAATCATCAAAAAGCCAATTTAGTTATATGTATTTTATATAATCAACTATTAATAAATAAAAGACTAAGATTTTAACATTTCTAATATCAAGTTTATAAAATAGAGCCAAAAATAATTTTATTATTTTTTTTTGAGATTTTATATACTTTATATATACCAGCTTTTATGTGTTTTTTTTTTTTTGATTTAAAAATACAAAAGAATGACAATCATTCCATGAATGAATAAAAAAAACCTACAATAATAAAATAAAATATGAAATTTATGAAAACTAATGTTTGTCTTCAAATATCTTGCTAAATAGATGAGAATCTAAAAAAAAAAAAAAAAAAAAAAATATAAAGAGAGAATTAGTAAGTATTAAAGAAAGGAAAAAAAAAGAATTGCATTTACAATATAGTAGTAACATATGATGTAATGTGTGTAAAAATATAATGTATAAGTTAGATGAACAGATTGAGGATGATTAAACCAAAATAGTATTAACAACAATTATTCCCATTGTCTGTATTAAGTGGTAAAGTTTTGGGTTGCAAATGTCCTCCAACCTTGATGCCATTCGACTGAAAAAATTTTTGACACATCAATCAATAATTTATTTAACAAATCATTAAATCTAATAACAATTAAATGCACAAACCTCATTTGACACGTCAAAAACCCCTTGTTTGATTTTTTCATAAATATCTTTGGCAGTATCTACAAATGACTTTTTAAAGTATCGAGAAACATTTAATTAATTAATGTAAAAGTACTTATGACACAGTTTAAATAATATATTCTTATCGATATTTACTTCTTCAACATTATCCGCTGTCTTTGCTGAGGTCTCCATAAAAAATAATCCATGTTGTTGAGCAAATGCTTCACCTTCTGCATAGGAGACGGCACGTTTAGATTCAAGATCGCTTTTGTTACCAATTAACATTATTGTCGTGTTGGAATTGGAGTGTTGACGGGCATCCTCCAGCCAGATGAGAAGATGGTCAAAAGTTTCACGCCTAATTGAATATATATAAAGTTAAAAAAGTTACTAAATATTTGATTAAAAATTCTTCAATAATTGTTTAGAATAATTATTAATAATCCAATTACCTGGTGATATCATAAACTAAACGAAATTCAGAGATAAGATTTAATGTAATAAAAAAATAAATGATGATGATTATTATGAACTATACTAACCTAACAAAGCTCCAGCAGCACCGCGGTAATAACTTCTCGTTATACTCCTAAAAGATTCTTGCCCAGCCTAAAATCGAGGTAGAAAAGTTGATATCCACTAATGTTATATAATATATTATAATTAAATATATAAAGACTAACATACCGTATCCCAAATCTGAAGTTTAATTTTTTTCCCTTCAACCTTATTGAAAAATTATCATAAAATTTATAAAATAATTGAATATGAAGGAATTATTTAACTTGGATATTATCTTACATCCACAAACCGTGCCCCAAACTCCACACTATAAATATGAAAATATTTATTAAAAACGATCGCGATAAAATGAGACATAAAAATATCATTAGATCATTACCCAATTGTTAAATCATGAGCTGGCTGAAACCGTCTGTCAGTAAATTGTAAAAGTAGGCATGACTATAAAATAGAAATTACTATTAATTGGACATCACGATTTCATGCTACTTTAAGCAAATTTTATGATTTATTCGACTTGGTTGATAATACAAAAACCTGACAAAGGTTTTCCTGGACTATTTTAATAGGAAAATAATTTTCAAAATACCTTTCCAACACCTAGTAAAGAAAAATTATTAGCATAAATAAAAGAAAAACGACCTTATACATGTAAAAATGCAATACCTGTGTCTCCGATAATAATGTACTGAATTGTAAAATAATAAAGCAAGTGATTAATAGCGATAATTAAAAAGGTGATCCAAATGTTAACGTCGATGAAAGAATTCGTAGCTACAAACCTTTATAATGTAATCGTAAGTGTAGTTTGTCGACATTCTTATATAAACAAAGAAAGCTAGAGTGAAAGGGTTAAAGTATAAAATGCCGTAGTTCTTTTTTTGCTGCTATGCGAAAAAAATATGGCAGTCGATAATTAGTGATTGACGAGGAGGTTGGGGAAAGTAAATTAATATTCTAAAAAAGTAACTATTAATCAAAGGGGCTTTTGACAACAGCGTGGCTTTTGATCGACAACTATGAACCTGGACTTTCCGATCACGCACTATATATTACAGTGTCAGTGTATACACTTGTGTGACCATTAAAAACTAAAAAAAAAAATCATTCACCAAAATTTTTCCACAAATTCATAATAATGTCACAGTGGTTATCGCCAGGTGAGTCGAGTCGAAGTCAATTCTTCGCTGAAAATTACTCAGGCTTGATTTACAAACCTTTAAGAGCGAAATCCAGTTTAAGAACTTATAATATCAAAGTAATGCTGATAGTCAAATTTGCTATTTTTCCCTATGAAGACTTTCCAAAACTACGAACCTTTATGATACCAATAATTACTTCATAATATTTAGAATATTTAGTTTAAGAGCACCTTTTATGAAAAATTTTTTAAGTCCAAGCCTTAAGTTCAAACATCAAAAAACATTCCCTTAAAGTGAATTCTGTTTTTGTGAGTAGGTAGTTTTCCGCAACAGCCATCATATTCTTTTCAAGGTCCGCCAAATCAGTATATACCACCACCACCTTATCGACCACCTCAAAATCAAGCTCCACCTATCGATGATCTATCTCTGGCTTTCGATAAACTTGCAATGGCGTTAAGAGCCACAGCAGGACCGCCAGAAATAGATAACTTTCAAATGTCACTTGGAATGCTAATGCATGATTGCTCACAATCTAACATACAGGTATTTTTTCTTTTTTCATACTTTTTCAATAATAAGCATATGTACTAATTTATATATAAATAGCGTGGCAAAACATGGATATTTGATCATTGTACAACACCGGCTCATTATGATACCCTGATAAGTTTTGTTATTGCGCTTTCGAAATCTCGACCAATATTCGAAGATAGACTTCATTTAATATACCTAATAAACGATGTCCTTTTTCATAGGTAAGGACTCGAAAAGTAACTAATATTATTAGTAAGATAATTTGAGACATAATCTAACAAAATAATTATTATAGTGAGCGTCGACAGGAACCTTGGATTAAAGAGGCGTTACATCCACATTTACTTGCGCTATTGCGAGTTGCTTTTCATTTTATGGATGCAAATGAGAAGCAAAAAGAAAAAGTTGTTAAAGTAATTGTTTTTCTTATTCAAGTATTGTTGCATTTCATTTGTTTTGAATTTAAATTGAATTAATTTTATTGTAAATTAGATAATATCCATTTGGGATGACAAGCAATACTTTGATGAAAATAAGATTAATGCTCTAAGAACTGGTATTAAAATTCCACCGCCTCCATCCAGTGGTATTTCATCAGTATCATATTCAACACCTGGTCAACATCCATTCCACTTTCGTTATCAGAATCAACCTTATTATAGTCCAGGTGTTCCACCTCCACCTCCGCCTCCACCTGGAATTTTTCCTGGTCCACCGCCTTCTCAGTCAATATCTCCATCAAATCCACATTTATCTCCATCAAGCACACAAGGTCTTATAAGACCTATTTCTGAACCTGGGCCACCTGGTATTCAAGATCAGTTTCCCCCTGGTCAATCTCCTTCAAACATGCCAATACAAGGAATGATTAGACCTCCAGTATCTACAACACCTAATATGCCTCCTATACCACCACCTGTTTCAGAAAAAAAATATCATGAATTACCGGCTGGATTAATGGTTCCAGCGATCTTGGTATGCATATGTATAGCTTAATATAAGATATAAATGTTTTATGTCCATTTAATTCTTTACTTATTTGCCAGCTCTTTTAGCCTGAGGATTCTCCTTATACTCCTATTCATGCTGCTTCAATTAGATTACCACCACATCGTTTACCTCCTACTACAGAATTGTTAGAGGCTGTTGATAGATTCTATGAAGGAATGTTTATAATAGAATCTAATTTAGAAGGGGAAGATGAACGTGCATTAAGAGAAAAATATCAAATTGATCTAGACAAAGATGGTTGGGAGATTGGATTTTTAGATGATTTTTATATGGATTTACAAGAACAGCGAGAGGAGGCAGCGAGAGCATCATCCGAGAGATATCATCACCGTCATTCATCTTCGTACAGACATAGACGGGATGATCGTGGAAGAAGATGGTCAAGGGACAGAAGTTATTCTATGTCCAGATCACGTTCCAGATCATCGTCAAGATCTCGCTCGGGAAGATTCAGGAGACGTCAAAGTTATAGTGATTCTTCTATAAGCCGAAGTCGTAGTCATTCAAGAGGTCGCAGGAGACATAGACGTAGAAGAGATAGTAGAAGTCATAGTCGTAGTCGTTCGAGATCCGGGTCTAGACGCTATAGGAGCCATAGTCGTTCAAGACATAGTTGGAGGAGGAGGACTAGATCTATTTCTCCTAGGGCAAGAACACGCTCAAGAACTCGGTCGAGGAGTATTTCTAGATCACTTTCTAGATCTCGTTCAAGAACTCGATCACTTACGAGGTCTAGGTCAAGAACTAGAACGAAAATAAGGTCAAGATCTAGAACCAGAACAAGGACAAGATCGAGGACTCGCTCAAAAACTAGAACGAGAACTTTATCAAGATCTTCAACTAGATTCAGGACTAGATCAAGGTCAATTTCGTCAAGTTATAGCTCTAAATCTAGATCAAGAAGTAGAACAAGGTCTAGATCGTATGATCGTCATGATAGACGCAAATCTAGTGATTTTAATTCATCATCGCGTAGACGTTATCGAAGTAAATCTTATAGTCGATCACGATCACGATCGCCTTCATATTTGGTTGGCGGATTAGGTTACGTTAAAGATCGAGAAGAAGGCGCTAGACCGGATAAAATGATATCTGATCGCAACGTTGGATTTCAAATTTTGAAAAAATTAGGTATTATAATTATTATTATTGAATATAATATTTTGTAAATTGAGTTATTTTCCGTTGTTACTCAATGACGTAATTAAACACTAGGTTGGGAAGGAGCAGGTACGGGGTTAGGTTCATCATCATCAGGTATTGCTGAGCCCATAAAAGGAGGAGAAATTAGGTACGGCGAACAAAAATATTTAGGGGTTGGTCATAGTCGTGGCGACGATGGAGACATTTTTGATCAATACCGTAAAGCAAAAAGCTATACTTATCAACGAAGTGAAATCAGTTCAAAAGATAAAAAACTAGCTGGTTGCTTTAGATGTGGAAAGGTATGTGTATATATAAGTTTTTGCATTTATTTATTTTAAATATTAAGAAAATTCATTCATTTTAGCCTGGTCATTTGGCTCGCGATTGTCCGAATAATTAATTTTCGAAAATGGAATGGTAAAGCAAATATTGTAATAAAGTGAATGTTCACATTTGCGAATCTTTGGTAGATTTAACGAGAGAAAAACAATTATGATTGCAATTATCAATTATATTCTTCCGTTTATAATATATGTTCTTAATATTTTTACTTCATATATTTATTATAATCAAATAAATCGCGTTTGTTATCTCCAATTTATTGCTTTATCGCTCTCTGATAATTTTATTAAAATATATTAAAAACTATGTAATGTCAAGTATACGTTATTGAAGCCCAGTAGAACCGAATCCGCGATTACCACGTTCAGTTTCGTCCAATTCTTCGATTTCAACTACGTCAGGAGTGCAAATTCGTTCAAGGACAAGTTGTGCAACTCGATCACCTTCATTAACTATAATTAAATATTACAAGATTAATTAAATCCGAGAATTTTAAAATAAAAAGTGAATTTATATATACCTTGATATTCTACTTCGCCATGATTGAACAAAATAACTCCCACTGGACCACGATAATCAGCATCAACAACTCCACCGCCACAATCAATGGAATTTCTTAGAGCTTTCGTAAAAAAATGTTAAAAACTTATCTAACTGCATAATAAAAAAAATAATAACACAATACCAAGCCCACTTCTTGGAGCGACGCGCCCATAAGTTCCTTCTGGAACAACAACAGCTAGATCAGTGGGAACTAGAGCTTTTCCTTTAGCTGGAATAGTGATATTGGACGCGCTTTATTATTACAAGTAAATAAATAAAAATTTTGTAAGTTTACACGGACTACAGTATAGCAATGACAATATTTACGATATTTTATACCTGTATAAGTCATAACCAGCAGCTTTTACAGAACTACGTCTAGGGATTTTAGCTTTAGGACTAAGACGTTTTACACGTAAATTTAAATGATTCGTTGAAACTGACAGCTTTCGTTTTTTTGAAGTAAACTCTGTGTTAGCAGTAATAAAATCCTTATTTTCTTTGTTACTAGAAGTGATTATTCCTATAGTGTTTGGCATGTTGAAAAAGTTTTAATATTAATAAACGCGTTAAAGTGAAGTTTTATTTTACGAGAAATTTATCTTCTTTCGCAGCTGTGATGTCATCATTCATCATTTTAACATGATTTGATAATTTTTTTCGTTACATTATTATAGGAAATCAAATTTTACCCCGATATCGTATCCAAATCGGATATTTTAAAGGCATGTCAAGGGGTGAATATAATAGTAAACCTAGTTATTTTCTTTCATCGTTATAATTACGCGAGATAAAGTTCACCAGTAAAAATTTCAGGGTTCAAACTTTAGTGCCCCAAAGATGCGCCACAAAAAAAAGCGCCCCATCAATTGATCACATGATTGAGGCTTTTAGGAAAATTTAAGGGAAATTTTTTTTTTTTTACTCTGGAAGGTATGTTTTATTGACTTTTTTTTTTCTTTCCTTTCATTCGCTGTGATGTTAAACTTTAGAATGTATCGTATCTCTTTTTATTAATCCGAACTCTACAAGAATGAGTTATGAAGTAACAATCTTCTCACTGAGTGAAAATTTTTTATAAAAGAAAGTTTATTTCTTATTAAAACTTCAGACTAATTTAATTTATTTTTTTTCTTAAAAAATAAATAAATACTTTTATTTAGACTCATCGAAGAATATTTTCTCACAAGCTTGTTATATATTTTTATAATTATCAAATTTTACATGATCGAATAGAGATTTGGTTGATATATCTTTTATTATATAAGCCCAAGCGATACAATAATGAGATGCAAGAAGTCGCCATTCTTCAAGCTCATCGAGAAATTCCAATTTTGATATTCTAAAATAAAAGTTATACACTTAATAAAATTATATATATATATATATTTATTTCTAATCATACTCTTTTTAATTTGTTCGTTACCTGGAAATTTCATTTGGATCGATATAATTATCATGAACTTCATTAATATCAACAGCTTCGGCGTGAGTCCATCCACGCGATAAATAACGATCTTTTTGACTTTGTAAATCAGGATATGCGTGTATACCACGGAGTTCAATATTACGAGATCTTAAATTTTGTAACATAACAGATCCAAAAGCATCATTTGGTAATATTTGTTCGTAAACTATAAATATTGCTGCTGTCATATTATCTCCAGCCCATTGTACAATTTTATTAGAATCAATCGGGTCCATATAAATTAATACACATTCTGATAAGAATAATGTCGGAATACTTTTTATTATAAAGTTAGTTATTTTTGGTTTAAGTTAGTTCATTAGTTCATCCATGATAATAAACTTTAATATGTACATAGTATTATTTTTTTTTTTTGTTTTTTTTTTTACCTTCGATCAAAACCATGATGTTCTTCTAAATGTGATACTATATTCTCCTCCCATTCTCTAAGATCTCCGGATATTAAACAATAATCTGGCGCGTAGATTTCTGTACCACCTTTTCCTACAATAAATTGTTACGTTTATTTTTAATAAATGCCTGTAAAGTAATTATGAAAAATACCTATTTGTATTTCATTCCCGATTAAATCTGATAAATCTTTATGTTTTTGAATGATTGCAACTTTTTTTGATGTGATTTCAGGATAATCAATTTCAAAATATTTATAAAATTTACGTGATGCTGCCTATTAAAAAAAGAAAAATTTTAAATAGAATTATTTTTTTTTTTAAAAAAAAAAAATTTACCTTGAAATTAAAGTATCGCGTATCAGATCCAGCTCCAAATGATACAACTTGTTTATTTACATTTTCTCCACCACCTTCCAAAAATTTCGTGATTAATATGTCTAATCCAGTATTACGAACGTATGTTCCTCTATTAATGATGGGTGGTCTCTTTGATGGTCTTCGAACAAAATATCTTACATATTTGTCTTGAATATGTCCGGTATTAACTGCTGACCTTTTTAATGTATTTGTTTTAAGTTCTAGATAAAATTCAATAACAACTTTCTCGGAGTCACTTATTACTTACAGTTTACTTGTTACAGCGTCATCATTAGTTCCACGTATAGCATTATCTTGACTTGAAGAATCTATCGGTACACGAAAAGACATTGATAGAAGAGTATTTTGCTTATACTGTATTTTAAATCTATAAATTTTATATTTATAGAAGGATCTTCCATGATCTGGCTTATGGTTGGTTGATATAAATTCCAAAAATCGACGTTTTTTTTTTAAATAGTCATGTCTTTTTCTTTAACATTTAAACGAACAACTCTTTTTAATAAAATAGTTAAACTAAATAATTCCGGATTTTCCAGGCAATATTCCTCCTTTACGGAATCTAATTTTTCTAGCGATTCAACTACATTATCAGAAAAAACAAGATGGACACAAAATTCTATACGGTTAGGTGCAATTGCTAGAAAGAGAGGAATGTCTGCATTATGGGATGAATGGGGTGTAAGACATCCAGTAACAATTTTACAGGTAAGAAAAATTGTATAAGATTTAAAATCTTTTGTAATAATCATACTTTTTTACTTCTTTTAAAAAAAATTAGTTGGATAAAGTTCAAGTGGTTCAAATTAAACAAAATTCAAAATATGTAAAGCCACCTTTAGTTGCAGTTCAAATCGGTTGTACTGAAAAAAAATTAAAAGGATTTACAAGACCTTTATTAGGTCATTTTAGAAAAGCTGGGGTTAACCCGAAAAAAAAATTGTTAGAATTTCATGTCACCTCTGATGCTGTTTTACCTGTCGGAACTGAAATAAAAGCAGCACATTTTGTACCAGGACAATATGTAGACGTAACAGCTCCTTCGTAAGAATTATTATATATAAAAAGGTACTTATTTTTAAAAGTAATTTTGTATTATAATAATTAAATTTTATGTAGAATTGGTAAAGGTTTTGCGGGTGTTATGAAAAGATGGAATTTTAGAGGATTGCCTGCTTCACATGGTACTTCATTGACTCATCGTTCTGCTGGTTCAACAGGTCAAAATCAGGTTTGTTTCTATTCAAATGTTCATATATTTTTTATAGCTCCAACTTTTCTCCTATATATTATTCATTATAATAGGACCCAGGAAAAGTTTTCAAAGGAAAAAAGATGGCGGGTAGGCTTGGAGGTAACAGTGCGACGGTTTTAAATTTGAAAATTCTTAAAATTGACAACATTTTGAATTTGATTTATGTCAAAGGTGGTGTTCCTGGTTTTGATGATCAATATGTAAGAATAAGAGATGCTGTAAAGAAACCTGGGAAAAAATGTTTTCCATCAGATTGTATACCACCTCCTTTTCCTACTATAGATCCTGAAATTGTGAATTATATGCCAAGAGAATTGATGGCCAAAACTGGTGGTGTTGATCCCTTTATGCCTAAAGAAGGTTGAAAGAATTTTTGTAAAGATTTTTTTTGCAGAGAATATATTTAAATTTTTTTTAAAAAAAAAATATGCACTTTATTGAAATTATAACTAAAGTTCTTATTTGTAATTTACATACAAGCCAATAATAAAAAAGAAAATGTTTTTATAAACGATATTACTTCTATTTTATATTCTATCTTTAATACTTAAAAAATCATGGGCCTTTGTTTTAAATATTATGATGAAGGAGAAGTTGGATTATCATTTGGTTCTGGATTTGGGATTGGTGGTCGTGGGCGACCTAAAATAAAAAATTATGTCAATTATTATTGTCATTATTATTATTATAAAGTGATTTGTTTAATATTCTCGTACTTTTGTATTGTGGTTGACGTTCATATGCATTTGGAGTATTTCGATAACATTTGTCGGGACGTTTATGATTATGGCGGTGATGGTGATCATTTTTATGGTCATGATCGTGATCATGATCCGAATCATCACTACTGGAATCTTCATCCGATGATTCACCAAACGCACGAGGTTTATGATAGATACAACAAACTTTATTGTGCAGGAAAAGTAAATAAATAAAATTAAATAATCAATTCATGAAAAATAAAAATTGGTAAAATTTTATACATACTTTTTGATTTCTTTCTTCCTAAACCTTCATTGTCTACAACGGTATCATCCCATTTAACTTTTCTGCCACTAGATTGACCATCACCATCACCACGAAGTTTTAAAGTTCCAACAGGTTGTGTTGATAATTCACTTTCTTCTTCTGAAGAAACTGGTCCTACTTCTTCGGCAAGTTCTTCAGGATGAATTGTCATAGTTCTGGACCCATATGTTTCCGGACGACCTAATATAAGAGTATCAATAAATATATTTTAATTAATAAAACTGAAACACTCAAATAATACCTGCAGGTACTGCAGTACGAGCACGATAACGTAGAGAGTCTCCAGCTGCCATTATTTGTATAAAGAATTTTTTTTTTAGGTAAAAATCGATTGTCTATTTATATGATTTTTTACTTACATACTTACATAACTATGATACGATTGACACGCGAAGACCCGACGCCCACGTTTAACAATGACATTATACAACATGATTTCGCAGTGTAAATAGATATTCGTGTGTAACAAATAAAATGTACTTTTAAAATTTCTGGAAGTTTACTGTAGATCTTTATTCCCTGTCATGTCCGAATATAAAGCTTCCAAGGGAAAATTAAGTTTCAAAGGCGATCGAGATAAAAAGTTAGTTTAAACAAGTCATTATTTATTAACAAATACTTAATAATCGTATCATTCTTTTTTATAGAAAAAAGAAAAAGCGTAAGGCTGAAGAATCTATTGAAGAAGAAGGAAATCAAGAAGGTTATTTTTTTATTTTATAATCACGTCATTTGTTTGCTTTTCTAAATTTTTTTTTTTTAATAGGTTGGGTTTTTGCAGAAACTCAAGAGGATCTCATTGGCCCTTTATTTTTAATTTTCAATAGTGAACCTTTGTCTTGCCTATATTGTTCAGAAAAAGATCATAGTATTGGAGTGCAACCTTTACCACCTGGAAAACAATTGTCAACAATTGAACCTGAAGATATTGCTTCAGTATTTATTGGCTCTAGAATTGTTGGTAGTACAGACCGTATTTCAATAAAAACTTTTGATGAAAAATATTTAGCTTCAGATAAATTTGGTGTTATTACAGCAGAAAGAGAAGCAATTGGTCCTCAAGAAGAATGGACACCTATTATAAAAAGTGATGGAATTGCATTACAAAGTATTTATGAAAAATATTTAAGTGTTGACGAAATTGCTGATGGTGGTTATAATTTAAGAGCTGATGTTGAAACCGTTGGATTCTGTGAAACTTGGAAAATAAAATGTCAAGCCAGATTACGGAAAAAAGTTAAGAGTACAAAAAAAGAAACAAAACCTATTAGTGAATACGAGATTGAACAAATGTATCGTTTTTTTATTTGGAAATTTTCTCTAAAAAGTTAAAAAGTTACTTTGAACTTTTAGTTAATACTCACATGTACCTATATTTATTTGATTATAGCAAAAAATATCAAACTTGGGGCGGTGGCAGAGTAAAAACGTCTAAGGAAGAAATCTCAGAATTAAAGAAAGCGAAGAAGGAAGGAACCTTTGCTGAAGCGTAAGTCATTTATAAATTATTATTTTTCCGTTATATTTTCATATAACAAAATATTAATATTTTTTACAGTTTACTCAATCGTCGTGAAAAAGTCAAAGCAGATCGTTATTGCAAATAAAATCTAAAGCTAATTTATACCTAAATTACAAAGCTTAAAAATATGTGCGAGACATCGGAATCATTTTTAAACTACTTAACAAGATAATTTGTGATAATATTTATCCTTTTAATATTATTATTAATTTTATATTTACAAAAAAAAGTTTGATAATTCTTTTTCAAAATAAATATAAAAAAAAATGTCTAAATAAAACAGTCTATAAAATTATTATTATGTATATAAAATAAAATGGATAAAATACATACAACCAAATTGAAGAAAAAATAAATAAAAAAAAACCACCCGAAAAGAATGGAGAAATAAAGTTTTTTTTAAAAAAATAACTACCCGATCTAAATATAATTTAAAATATACTTAATATACTTAAAATGGCCCTAACCAGTAGCACCGTGACCTATATTATATATAATAAAGAAATATTACAACAATGCAGTTAAATGTTTGGCGTCAATGTCGGTTTATTATGATTATGATTTTACTTTATACATGCAAATTATAATTATTACTACGATTATACTATTAAATATTTTATGCACTAACCTAGTGGATTTACTAGAAATTAATACAAACTATCCCCGTCAGAGGGAGGCTTAACTTCAACCGACTGTTATAAAATTCGAAAATGTAAACAACAAGAATATAAGAATCGCTTCATCAGAAATTATTAAACAGTTGTTTTTCAACAGTACATCATTCCTATCATTACCCCTATTATCGTCCGAATTTGTTATTTCATCGATATTGGTTAATTTAATCTCATCCGCTCGATATGTGCCATTTTCTATATGATGCCCATTAATCTTATTCGCCGATTTACTTTCAAATTGCAAGAGTTCTGCTAGATGCAACATTTCATTTTGTTTAGCAATAATTTTTTCTTTTGTCTTAATGTCTTCTTGAAGTTCTTTAATCATATGACTTTGTCTCTGTATTGTCTTGCTCAAATCACTATATTCTGGACTATTAGAGAAATCACGGCCACTTCCACTACGAGAATGTCCTCTACCATCATTTTCAAGTAATTGAATCTTTTCTTGTTGCTGATCTATAATTATTTCTAATTCTTTGGTTCTTTGTAATTCATTTCTTTTTTCGGCAATTAGTTGCTCGATAATTTTGTTCTTGCTATTGAGCTCTGATCTGAGATCCGCGATTTGTTTTTCAAACTGAGCATTTGTTAAGTCATTATTAGTCTTAGGGCCAGAAGACTTTAAACACAACATACAAAATAAATCAAAATAAAACAAATTGAAATGATTATTAAATTATTATATAAATATAACTAACTTGATCGACTCCGCTAGGCTCAACTAAAACTTTACGTACTAAAGCATTTGCTGGACTGCCCGAAAAGGAAGAATTATTTAAAATCAACTTGGTAAGATGATCAATTCTTTCCTTCAAGGCCGTACGGACAAGTTGAGCTTCCATCATCTGTTCCTCGTGCTATTATTATAAAAAAAAAAAATAAAAAAAATAAATAAATAAATTATCAAATTTTTTTGTAAATTTAATTTTTTATATTCTTATAGTTTACCTTGGCTTTTTCTTGTGCCAACATTTGCGACAACTCAGCCTCCTTCTCTTTGTCGTTAGATATATTAGTACTTTCAAGTTTGGACTTAAGTTCTTCAATTTCCATCCGATATTTTTGTAATAAAGCCTTATCATCCATTACCTAAGAATTATGCATAAATTTAAACAAATTAAAATTAATTATTAATCAACGAAAATAATAAAGAATATAAAAATAAATAAATAAATACAAACCGCATTTGTATGTGCTTTTGTAACAACTTTCTTCACTCGGGCTGCAAATTTAAGAGTGTTTTGTGACTCCTCGAGATTTATAACTGATGGTGATATAGTACATATTACAGAAACTCGAGCATTTCCACTGAGCGAATTCTGTAAAATACGCGTTAATTTGGAGTCACGAAATGGTATGTGTCCACTATTACATAAAAAAAAAGTCTCGGTTATTATGTTATTTAAGTATCAACCTTTAGTTATTAGATTATCAAGTTACCCGCTACTATTCTCTGTAAGTTTAGAAATAACTGTGCCTAATGTAAGCAAACTGAAAAATATCTTAAAGTTAATCTATACATGATTACTTCAAATTCTCAAGTGTTAATTGAATATAGGGTTCGTATAATAAACCTTTTGTTAATGTAAGCCCCTTCTTTTCGGCGGTCTATCGATGTTGTGGCTTTTTCAGAACCAGCCAAATCTATTAAATTCTAATTAACAAATGAAAAAGATATTAATGAATAAAATCGATGCCGATCAATTAACTATAATATATTCATAATAATTACCAACACGGAAAGTGACACTGAAGCGCCAGACATTTTCGGACCAGCTGGATGGTAACGATGAGAAGCAGATGGCGATGAGTTTTTGGCAGTGCTCTCAATAACCTTAATAAAGGATTCATTATGTTAAATATTTGAATAGAATGTTTCTCGGTAACTCATATATTCGCTAATATTACCATTTGAAATATTGTATGGGAACGACTGCTTCGCTCGTTCCAATCAGTCGAACTCATGTGTCGATTGGCTAATAAATAACACATAATTTATAAGTAACCAAATTTTTTCGAGATAAGTTATAATAATAACTAACGTACCTTCTCCTTTTATGATCTCTTTTAACACTTGTCTAGGTGTAGAAACAACTACTTCTTTAAGAGGACTAACGTATACGCCTCGCTAATGTTTGTTATGAAAGTAACGATAATATTTAAATACAATTAAGATGTAAAATATGATAATAAATATCAAGATATACTCTTTTATCTTCATGAATTCTTAAATCTTCAGTCTCTGGTGATAAAAGATCGCGCACAGTTTCATTATAAATTTCCATATATGAAACACGGAGAAGAAATTCCTTTTCTTGACACTATAATAAAATTCCATATTATTATTTACGTTGATGAAACCGGTCAACGAATTTGAATTTTTTACGAAACTTCAAAATAACTTAAAATCGCGAATTACTTCTTTAATATAATCAAACACACAATCTACTGCTTGTGGAATAACGCCTGGCTGTGAATTAGTACCTATATAATAAAATGAAGTTACTAAATGTTCAGATTAAATTAAAATCAAATCATAAAATATAATATTTCTACCTGACTGCAAATATTATAAATTAAATTTTTGTAATTAATGACGTTTAGAATTCATTTTATAATCAAAACATTTATATCAAATGAAAATAGTTTATACCATCGTCTATAAGATAAAATTGCAATTAAGAGATTTAACCTATGTATTTACGAATAATCGAAATATATTACAATATTATGAAAGTTATGACTTACAAAAGTTTTACCCGAAGACGTTTGACCATAAGCAAATACAGTTCCTATTGATAAGAAATTCATCTAATCAAACCGTGCTCAAATTTAACCAATAAAAAAAAGAAATCTCTAACATACCGTTATAACCTTCCATAGTAGACCTATGAAATTTTAAATCAATAATTAAATTCAGAAATTATTTACAATGGACGATCATGTTGTTAAACACATTACTTTTACTCACCTAATTGTATCTCGTACACCTTTTTCGAACAAAATTTTGTTGTCACTACCAGTGAATACTTCATCTATAATAAAAAAACAATACATTAATTATACTCATATATGAAACTTGAAGAAATAAAATAGCTTAAGTTTACCAAAAAAGTATTCCGCCATTTGCTTCCTATATCGTTCACAATAGTCAGCTCGTAAACCAACTCTTCGCAAATCATTTTTTACCTCCCAAACTTCAGTATCTCCTCTAATCATTTCGACTGCATTTGAAGGTCTAATTCTAACGACGACTTTGACATTTTGTCGAGTTGATTGATTTGGAGCAGGAGAAGGTGAATTGCTATTGCTAACGCTCTGATTAGGTGTTTCCGAAATTGTAGAAGGAGGAGATGGTGTATTCAGTATAGAGCCAATAGCTGGAGTAGCTTTTGGTGGCTGTGGGCTCTTGGCTCTAGAAAAAGTCCTTTTAATTGCAGAAGCCATAATTGAAAAAAAATAATAGTCAAAGAATTATATAACTAAAAAGCGGAACACTTAAAAGTTTGATCCGTAAACTCGGTATTTTATAAATAGTATATGCATGGTCCTACCTTTTCTAACTTTATATCGTATGTCATTAAAATATGACATAAACACATATAAACAAAGTACTTTATATTTATGATACAATGGAAAACAATTGCCTAAGCTAGCATTTTGCAATATGTTTACGTCCCGCCTCGTGCCGCATCTTGCAGATTTAACATTTTTGATTTTTCCTTGAAAAGCATTTTTGCAGTCTTTATATTACATAAAGTTCAGATTCGGCCATTCGGATTTACAAATTTATTTTCTTTATACTGAAAGATTTTCATTTGTTTCATTTTCTTACAATTTGAGGAGAAGGACTCCTAATACTGACGGTTACACAATGATAATCATTAATAACTATGTATAAAAATAGTATAATCATAATTACTCACGTGATATCAAATCTCATGACTTTATTGTCATTATATGATATTTCTTTTCACGCAGTAAAAAGTATTAATAAGCCAGGGAATCGATAAATAATTTAAATGATTATGCAAAATCACCGTGCGGGAATATAAGGACACATTTCCGGACTCAATTAAGACAAAAAACGTCACTCATTATCCTTAATGAATTTAAAAATCCTATTCTAATGTTCTAGTCGATTAATTTAGAATTGTCACTTATCTTACCTGGAGTCCCTGATAACCCTGTTTTAATTGCAATTAACAAAATTTTCTGAATACTTTTCAAGCAAAGAAGTTTATATCAGTTTTTTATTATAATTCTTTGAGTATGTTTCTTTAAACCGCCAATAAAAGAAAAATTTTTTATAAAGATATGAAAAATGAAACATACTATAAAAAGCTGTACATATATAATCATTTTAATTAGGAATATCCTCATAAAGCATGATTACGAAAAAGAAAATAAATGTGAGTGTGAACTTTCTGAGAAAAATTGAAAAAAGCATAAGAAATAAAATCCTATATTATACCTCAAATTTAAAAAAAAATTGGATATTAAACTCGTTACACAGCTATAAAGTAATATATCCTACTCCTCCTGCAAATTTTCCTTTGTTCCGTGAGTATATGGTTAACTACGATAACTTTTACTTAGAGCTTGTATATTTCGTCACAGCCTTAGTTCCTTCTGAAACGGCGTGTTTAGCTAATTCACCAGGCAATATCAAGCGGACAGCCGTTTGGATTTCCCTCGAAGAAATGGTGGAACGCTTATTATAAGCTGCGAGTTTAGAAGCTTCCCCAGCAATACGCTCAAAGATATCGTTGACAAACGAGTTGAGGATAGACATTGCTTTATTTGAGATACCAGTATCAGGATGGACCTAAATAATCATATTCATAAATACGTAGATGTCATAGACATTAGATATCATCTCTTTTGATAATTTAGAACTATATCCGACATGAATAAAGTGAAACCAAAACGCGTTTTTTATACATTTCATTGAAACCGTTGTGGGAAAAAGTAAATAATCCTTTTATCCTATACTTAAAGTCGCATAACAGCCAACCAAGACATAAACCAGAAAATAACTTAATAGAAGATAAAATTAATATACCTGTTTTAAAACTTTGTAGATATAGCTTGAGTAAGTCTCTTTGCGAATTTTTCTTCTCTTAGGTTTATCACCGGTCTTTTTCTCTTTTGGTGTCTTAGATGCTGGCGCCTTAACAGGAGCTTTACCCGCTGGTGCCTTTGCAGCAGCAGAGCTAGCTGTAGTTTTTCCACCTGTAGTTGGTTTAGGAGTAGCTTTTGGTGGCATTTTGAGTTAAGTTTCAGTTATTTTTAAAATATTTGTAATGAATTCTACGAGATTGAGACTAGTGGCTCGTGAAAAAACAAACGTGAAGAAAAGGTTGAGGAGATAAAAATTTGGTAGGTCCCTCAATTTATAATAGTTTATTTTTGGGGTGAAAAACATAATTCTGGGGTGTGTTTACAATACGCGTTATTGCTGTGCCATACGCGTCAGGTGTTATAAATGTTATGTAATATTCTAAGAGAAATAGTAATTATTTCAAATCGGGGATATCAGATATGATTCATTATGCAATATGCAATAACATTTAAAGAAAAATTTTGCCCACCTAGTCGATTCCTTATCGGGATGATTGCAATGTTGCGTATACCAGTACAACAATAACCAAACTCTTTTTTAGAAAAAAGAAATGTAAGCCATGTGTAACATAATATAACATATAAATTGCGAGCTTCTATATTTCAATAGTTAGATATTTGACCTTTTTCTCTTTCATGTATTTACTTTAATAAATAATACCTCTTTTTTATGTGAATAAAGTTATATTATTATGACCAATTATCCTTTATGATTTTGTCACATAATATCAATTATAATAATTATTACATATATAATAACAATTATGACAATTACAACATAAGAAATATATCATATTACTAATAGCTAAAGAATTTCATATTCTATCAGTATATTAACAGAAAATAATTTTAATTATATATGAGTAATAAACATATTATGTAATATAATAATTAACCTTTTTAGTTGTTTTTATAAATATTACTAATCATAGTTTTTTTTTAATAGATTATTACAATAGTGTGTTTATACCAAATGGTAGTATTTTCTGAAATAGCTTTTCATAAAATAAATGATTTTTAGTTATTATCTAAATGTGTGGATTTAACCATGTTATTCAATTTCATTATAAATTATACCCATTTTACCATTTATTATAATTTGAACTTTATAATGCTATAATTATATTTTGCAAAATATAATTATATAATAGAAAACTTGAATATTACTGTAAAATAAATTTTTAGAAAGATTTATTATATACAAAAGTAATAAATTTATATTATTTTAAAAGGTTCATATGTTTTTCATATAAATTTTTAAAAAATTTAAAAAAAGATAAAATTTTGTATTTTAAAACCAAAAAAAATTAAGTTTATAATAAGTTAATATATATAAAATTTATAAAATTAATTAAATAAATATTTTGTTAATATTAATTTAATTCATTTATTATTTACCTGCTAATATCATATCATGAAAGTTAAATATTTGAAATTAGAGTATTTAATATTCTATATGTACTTCTCACTTTAGTATTTTGCATATTTTCTTCTAATTTCATCTTGAAATGCATATTATTATAAAGTACTCTATTATATATTTTATTTTGTTTTATTTTTGAAAATAAAAAACGTGTTTTTCTAAACAACTTGAAAGATTTTTTTGAAAAGATTAAACGTTTCTTCGCCATTTTTTTTTTTAATTCAGCTATATTCTGCCCAATCAGATTTTGTGCAACTCAGAGAAATTTGTTAAAAATTTTTTCGATTGCAGTCAATTTGCTTTTCTTTTTTAATTCGTGTATGTTATTTTTTCTCGTGGGATATAAGCGATATTAAAGACTGCAATGTCTGCATGTGTATTTTCAAATTATATAATGTAAGGTTTCGTAATCCGCGGTCACGGTCTTCTAGTTCTTATTTCAATGTATGATCAAGAAATAAAACTCATTAATCGAAAAAAACAAAATACTAAGAAATGCTTTTAATTTTTGTGGTATTATTGCAATACAAATCCATTCGGCTGTATATATGCACGTGATATCAGAAAATCCAATTGTAAAACTTAGTGAGACGTGACTATTTATTCTACTTTTTTTTTTATTTTTTATCACTTTCACTGGCTCAGCTAAAATTCTGTCCCTCTACACGATTTCAACTTCCTCTACAATATCATATACTCTCTGGATAGTATAAATAATTAATAAGGTCTTCCATCAGATTTCTCCTCATATGTTTCATGCTATCATTGCTATGTTCCACTTCGACAGACTTCGTTCCATTTGAACAATCATGTCACGATCATCCAAAACAACCATCCCGGAATGGTCTACAAACACCGTGTGAACACCGATGATACCAAACATTTCACGAAAGTGTTCCCTATCTTCTAGATGCAATAATCTCTCGTCCATATTTTCATGGTACCCGACATCATCTGAAGAACTTAATCTGGAAAATACTAACAAAGAATCTTGTGAAGTTAGACAAAAGGTAATATCATTTGGTCTCAAAAGTCAACAGACTTTAATTTACTGTCGGTGAAGTCAGTGGGACCGCCAAACCTGCGCGGTCATCCACGCTTTTTCTGTAGATCGCTAAGATGTTGAAAATCTTAGGAGAGGATAGGTAGAGCATCGCGTCTAATTCTTCAGGAGCCGCCGTGAATGATTCTCCGAATATGATGTTGATGACCTTTTGCTGGTTCGATTTCCAATATATGTTTATCGTCGTCAGACACCTTTGGATCTGCGGGTAGGCAACTATCAAATTGTACACCCGCCGTACTGAAAGTTTCGATTAGGTAATAATATATAATGATATTTTTTAATTGCGGCTGTACATTTTCGATGAAACGGATTGCAAACTAAGATATTTCTTTCACAAGTTAAATACTAAAATTTTCTTTTTAGAAAACATAAAAACTTTCCTCGAAAACTATCTTTACGAAATGATAAAAGAGCCTAGAAATAATAATTAGTAAATTGATAATTAGTAAATTGATAATTGTACGAAAGCCGTAAAGACTTTAACTAGGAATATTCCATATAATTTTTAAATTTCATAATCCATTTAATTAATTAGTTTATTTATAGAAGAAAATTTCCAAAAAAAAGGTTAAGCAAGCAAAAGGTCATGGTCCCTGATGAAAATGATTAGATAATTTATTGCTAAGTGAAAAACATGGTCACACCCTACCTTGTGAAAACTCGATATAACGATAATTTCCCAATATATGAGAAAACATATAAATATTGATATAACGATATTTTTCAATGATTTCATATGGATCCCAACATATCGTTATATCGATTTAACTATATTGTGATTTTGGTTAGAGTTTAAGGGTCTATCTATTATTCAAACTGGTTACGCCATACTGATCAAAAGTCTGGGGTTTAAACCCTGGATCAAATTCCGAATTTATCTGGGGTGAAAATAGATTAATCCATATTTCATCCCGGGATCTGATCCATATTTTATCCCGGATCTGATCCACATTTTATCTCAGATTAATTCCTTAAACTCCCCAAAAATTACATCACATGCAATTATCAAACCTTGGATTAATTCACACTTTATTCCAGATTTGATCTAAATTTCATCCTATATTTTATCCTTGGATTAATTATATCACAAATGTTTCTAAGTCATGTAATCAGGTTTTTTTGTTTATAAGATCATTTTAGAAACTTCTCTTATAACTTGAAATAAAGAAAATTTCTAAGTTTATACAGGATGTTTGAACATGTATCATGTAATTTTAATTTATCACCTGATATTACACCTGGGATTAATCTAGAGTTTGATAATTGGATGTGATGTAATTTTTGGTGAAATTTAAGTAATTAATCCAGTATAAAATATGAATCAGATCTGGGATCAGATTTAGGATGAAATATAAGAAAATCTGGAATGAAATGTGGATTAATCTATTTTCACTCAGATAAATCTAGGATTTGATCCAGAGTTTAATCTCAGACTTTTAATCAGTATGGCACTTCATATTTACATAGGTATAATTGTTAGATTTACACTGAAAAGGAATGTTCACAGATAATAAAAAAAAATAATTACAGAATGTGTTGCAACTGCATTAAACTAAACCTATAATATACTTTTAAATGAAAATGGGCTTGACTTTTTTTTTTACAATACAGTTTAAATCAATTCATTCAAAATGTATTATGAATATAAAACTTAAACCGATTTTTTAGATCTATTATCTAATAAGAACATTATTCTTTTATGTGAACAGCAAACTGTATATCTATATTCCTTTTCAATTGAATTTATTATTACCTTCACCTTTTTTTAACAAAAACATGCATAACAATTCAAGAGACAAGCTTGAGGATAAAGTTGATCCATCTGATTAATTAAGTAATAATCATAATAATTACATAACATGAATTAAATAAAATTATTGTATAGAATGATATAAAATTATAAGAAACTTTGATATATAAAGATCTTAACATTAATAAGCTTATATAGTAAATAATAATAAATCAAAGATTTTCTTATATGATAAAATTTTGTAAAATAAAAGAAGCATTCAATAGAATCATAAGTGTTAAAATATTAAAAGATATAAAGGTAAATTATTTTTTGGTATGTGTGAATTACATTTGAAAAAAATATTTAATTTGGATTTATTTTTGTTAATTGTTTACCTATAGAAAATAATTATTATTTATTTTATGACTTGTAAATTTTTCATAATATTATACAAGAACTTTGAATATTATATATATAATTCAGAGGGTAACTTTTTCACAAATTGGCTTAAAATTAAATATCTCAGCATCCAGTAATCCAATTTATGCCAATTTTTTATTTTTTAGCCTTCATCAAGCTCTACAAAATAAAAAAATCTGCATAAATTGAATCACTAAATGCTAAGATAATTGCAAAAAACTGAAAATAAAAAAAGAGCAAATTGGATTTTTTTGGCAAAAAATCAGTTGTGAGTTTTATAAAAAATATCTGAGGTTCTACTATACAGTTAGAAATTAAGCATCTACTATTTTAAAAAGTAAGTTTCTTATAAGAAAATGTAATTTCACATTCATTTTTTAATATTAATTAAATTTATATTTAAAACTAATAAATACTACTGCTAATAATAAATATGATTTTAATTACATATAGGCAAATTTGTTTTATATGATAAAATTATTTTATTGCTTCATTAGCCCATTTGTATAAAAAAATCAAAACGTTTGGATAAAATTATTTAATAAAATTTTAAAACATTTAGAAATGTTTTGTTTGGAAAATTAAAAAAAAAGTAAATTTCACAACTTTGAAGTTAAACAAAATTACTAATTTCATTCATCTGTACTTCAAAACTTTTAGAAAACTTAGTAAGACTACTAGTGTCTTTACAAAAATTAATTTTTTTTATTATTTTTTAGCTTTAAAACTTTTTAAAAGAAAAGGATATTTTGAAATTTTATACTAAACTTTAGTCTAAATTCGGCTAATGGAAATAGACTGATAACTGATAAGTCAGAAATATTTACTGTGGCTGCAGCTTTATTAACCAATCATTTCACATGACCAATTAGTCTGCAATTAGAGAACTGCATCATAAAAATTTCGCAATGCTGCTATTTTGCAGAACTCTGCATGTTTTAAATTTCCTGTTAAATGAAATTCTGCAAAATTGCAGAATTTCGCTGATTTTATAAATAAAATCATTCAACTATCTGCAAAATTGCAAAATTTGCAAAACTTCGCAGAAATGCATGAAAAAATGATAAAAAAAGCAAAGATCTGCTAATTTTGCAGATCTCTAAAATTCTGCACTCTAAAAAATTTCCCAATGTTATTTAGAAATTGTAAGAAAATTTTATAGCAAGTTGGTCTATTCGTATAATTGATAGTAGTGTTAAGAAAATAAAGTCTTCATTTTTAAGAGCTTTATTGACTCTTTTCATATTAAAATCTTCTAATATTACTGGTATATTAGGGATAAAAGATTCATCTTTTGCTTATATCTTCTTAATAAAACTTTGTTTTTATAATAATATTGGCAAGCTGTAAAAGTTGGTAGTACACTAGTACTAAAATAAAAGGAAAAACATTTAAGTTGAAGTTCATTCTTTTCTATAAGCAAGAAAATAAAAAGTTTATTATTAAGAAAATATATAAAATAAAAGAAAAATAAAAATTTTATCTTCATAAAAAAATGGTCATACTTGTAATTAAAAAGAAATTTCCATTATTTTTACCATTAAATAATTAATAATTTATAAATTTTAACAATAATTTAAAAGTATTATTTGGTATTATAATATTAAATATATTTATTATTTTTTTTTCAAATAACTATAGTATATTTATTGATATAAAAATATACAAGTAAAAAACAAGTACAAAATTTTTAAGGACAATTATCAATAAACTATCTGTTATTTTATAAGAACCTTTATATGTACTATTAGACACTTATATAACTATACAGGTAAATATAAAAATATTATACAAACATCTTAGCTTTTCAGTTCTGCAACTCTAAAAATTATTTTTGGTAAAAATTGCTTCAAGTATATAGCTTCACTAAACTGAAAGTTAAAGGTCTAGATGAGTCTTAAAAGAATTCTCTTAAAGTTCACAATGTTTAAAAAGTATTTGCAAGCAATCCAAGTAGAAAAAAACCAAGTTTTTCTTCAATATTCTTTTGCTAGAAAAATGGTCAAATGATCCAATACTATTATTAATAATATTTATAATTGGAAAAATTATTTAAATAATTCTTTAAAAGAAAAATATGATATATTCAAATAATTTTACCAGGAAAATCTTAAAAAACTATATATATATATTATTTTAAAATACTAATGACTATATAAAATAATTAAATAATATTATTTTTAAGGATAAATTTAAATTTTACACTAAATATATATACAGTTTACCCTCACTATAGTAAATCCTATGGGCTGGAGATTAAAATTCGTTATAGTGAGAAATTTACTATACTGAGGGTCATTTTATCATACATAAAAAAAATCCGTATTTGAACTTTTCTTCGTTATAGCAAATTATTTGATATATAAAAATTCGCTATAGAGAGGGTATATATATATATTTATTTAATTCTAATCGAATTAAATCTGTTATATAATTTAACAAAAAAAACTGAAAAAGTTTTGTCAGTTAAATCAAGAATGACATTTAAAACTATCTTTGATACTTTAACTAACAAAATTGCAGAGCAGGTAAAATACACATAATGTACATTTTTAAAAAAACTTTGTATTTTAAGAATTTTATTTTGTTACAGAATGTGAAATTTAAATATTATACAGATAAAATATACATTTTTTCTTAAATTAAAATACAGAATGCTTAATTTTATTTATCAATTCTTTTTACTTTACTACAGTCAATTCTCTATAGTTACACATTTGGGACAAGCCATTTTCCATAATTATAAAAAGGTGTGACTATATAAAAAATTTCTTATATATATAAAAATCATAATTTTTGATCTAAAATGTTATTGTATCATAACTCCACCAATATTGGTCATAGAACAATGATCTTACTACCATTTGATTTGTCATATTTAGGGATCATGAAAGTTTAAAAAAACTGAGCTGATCATCTCAGTTTAAACTAAGTTTTTGTAAAACTCAGTTTGAAAAATGGGACTGATGTGAAA
This sequence comes from Rhizophagus sp. LPA8_4_AMF, assembly GCA_021464525.1. NCBI lineage: Eukaryota > Fungi > Glomeromycota > Glomeromycetes > Glomerales > Glomeraceae > Rhizophagus > Rhizophagus sp. LPA8_4_AMF. Next base: position 25,298 of record JADRCO010000063.1, on the reverse strand, counting down.
CGGTTTAAAATTCGGTTTAAAACCGAGTATGTAACTCAGTTTTTAAACTGGTTTAAAAATCAGTTTTCCATTTAAAAAGTATAGTTTATCTTAATCTAATGTTCATTTTATCTATTCTATATATGTTACTATACATGAAATTATTTTTATTTTATTTTATAAATACATTTTTAATAAATTAAATGTTTCGGGGTCCGGGTAATTATCTTGGCCAAAATTATGCATAGTGCTGGACAATTCTGAACATAATTCTGGCTAAAAACTGTCTGATTAGTTTCAGTTTGAACTGAATTTGAAACTGATAAAAAAATTAAGTTTCCCAGTTTGTATAATGGAATTGAACTGGAACTGAACTTAAACTGCATAAAACTGGACTGTATGATCTCTAGTCGTATTGAAATAAATTCAATAGTAATAAGATCATTGAAATTCAATCACTAGGTCAATTTCCAAAATTAAAAATTATTAAATAGTTTTTGAATAGTAACTTCATCAATATTGAATGTAGAGAGATAATCTTGCCTATACTTCTTCACTAATTAATTACATCGCATTTTGGCGAACAGATCAATTTACTATTTATTATAAAATTACTATAAATTAATTACATTTATCAAAATATATTACGTCTATCAAAATACAATTTAATTAGTAATTTATCAATTTAACGAAAAGTATAATCTTGCCACTATTTGATTTGTCTTAATGAAATGAATCCAATGATATAAAATTCATCAAAATTTAATCACTAGATTAATTTCCAAAATTAAAAATTATTAAATGGGTTTTAAGCGGTAACTCAATTAATATCAATCATAGAAAGATGATCTTATCACCATTCGATTCATCTTACTTAGATAATTTTAATGAGCTATTAATCATCATTTTACAATTACTAAATGCTAAGATATTCAATAAAATATTATTCAGCGCAGTAAACATAAATCAAAAAATATTAAAATGCTGATTTTTGATATTTCGTTAAATTTCTCAACAGCTAGTGATCGTAAAAAGATAAAACTACCACCATTTGATTTGTCTTAATGAGATGATTCTAATGAAATGTGTTACATCTTTCTTTGATTATTGAATACCAAGTTAATTTATTATATTCTTTACATGACTGTGACTATAATGGTATTTTTTAATATAAGATTTTTGAGAATAGGTGTGATAGTAACTATAGATAGATTGTGACTATATAGGATAGATTTTAATAATAAAATGTTTTAAACACCTAACTGGTATGACTATATAGTAGAATGTGACTATAATAAGAGTGACTATAAATGGAGTTGACTGTATTTTATTTTAGAGAAAAAAAGTATTGTTTCTGTATAATAAAAATATGTAATTAATTAATATTAATAATTTTAATATAATTTATAAATATTAGGATTTAAATATCCAATATATAGGTTATAAGCTAAAATCACAAGATTCTAAACATCTCTAATATAACTCAGAGTTTACATAAGAATTTATATGTTAATTTTAATTAGTTGTATAGATAAATTAAAATATAATATCCTAGAATAATCTTAGAATTTATATTCCTATCCTAATCTATTTAGGTAATACTGAATAATAGAATTCTCTTAGGATAATCATCCGATTTGAGTAACCTCTAGATAGGAAAATTTTCTTGTACAGTCAGCCCTTTCTATAGTGAATTTTGATATAACGAATTTCACAATATAATGAATCTTTAATATGATATGCATTTAATCATATGAAAAAAATTTGTTACACTAAATTTTACTAATAAAATGCAGTATAATATTAAACAAAGAAAAATTTATATATTCGCATATATAAATGACTCTTTTATACCGAATTTTTTTATAACAAATTTTTTTTTGATATAACAAAAATTTTTGTAATATGAATTATTACTATAAAAGATAATCTACCACCTTTTATGTGAAATTTCTTTTCAAATATAATATCTCACACATCATATATGAATAAATGTTTATATTTTAAACTTTGTAATTTATTTTTTTGTTTTTATTCTTTGTATTTGCTAACAGTAAAGGTTAGGTTAGCTTAGTTATATTACATAAAATGCCAAAAGTAAATCCCAAAAAACAACTTGATGAAGTCTCTTAAAAACAAAATGAAATCCTCAAAAAATGAAAGTCTTTTACTGCTATGCAAAAGAAAGAAGTTTGTCTAAAAAAAATATCAACACCTTCTTTAAAATAAAAAGACTTAACCAAAGAGTATGATGTTAGCAAAGGAATGATTAGTGATATTTTAAAAGAAAAAAATCATTAGCTTTCTGTGAACTCTAATTCATATCAAGCTGGTTTATGATATGAAAAAAAAATACTTTTTTCCATTATTGAAGAAGCCTTAACTTTTTGGATAGAAAATGCATTTCAATTTGGTTTAATTATCACTGATGGTATTATAAAGCTCTAGAATTTGCTTTTTTATGTAAAGAAGATAAGTTTAAGAGGTCACAAATGAGTTGACAACTTTAAAAAATGCTACAATTTAAAGTAATGCAACTTTTATGGAGAAGCGGCAAGTATGTCACTTCAAGATCTTGAAATGATGCATGAAAAAATTCATTAAATTTTAAAAATTATGACTCCAAAGATATTTTCAATTGTGATGAAACAGGCTTATTTTGGAAAATGAGACCTAGTTGCACAATATTTAATGGTCCAATGTTTGGAACTAGAGATGCAAACTTAACTTATTTTTAAATTACGTCCATACGTCTTTATATAACTTAACTAGTTATGACATATCTGATATGACTTAATTAATTACATTACAGTTACGTCTAATAAGTTTGCACCTCTATTTGGAACTAAACAATCAAAAGATTCTGTAACTGTTTTGCTTACCTGCAATGTGATTGGAACTGAAAAATTGTGTTCATTATTTATACACAAATACAAAAATCCCTGAGCTCTTAAAAATATTGATAAAAAATCCCTTTCAGTTGATTATTACTGGAATCTTAAAAGCTGGATGCAGGTTTCAATTTGGAACTAATATCTTAAGAAATTTGATGCTTGAATGAGAAGACAAGGTCAGAATATTGTTCTTCTTATTGATAATGCTCCAACTCACGCTCTGTATAAAACTACACATCTTACAAATATTATTATTGAATTTCTTCCTCCAAATACAACCGCACACTTACAACCATGTGATCAAGGAATTATTAATAGTTTTAAGGTGAAAAAGGTATTTTATTTGCAATAATATAATTTTTAAAAAATTAAACCTGTTTTTTTGAATGTAGGCACAATATCGAAAATTGTTTTTACGTAATAAGATTAAGGCTTTTGACAAATATAATGAATATGGAATTGAGCCTGTTGAAATTGATATTAAAAAATGCATAAAATATGTTGCACATGCGTGGAATAATATTACACAAAGTACGATTGAAAATTGTTGGTTGAAGGCGGATATTTTACCTAAAGATAATGGAAATGAAATTGATATGGATGCCGATATACAAATTTATTCTGCACATATAAAAGAATTGGAAGAAGTTCAAGCATTAATTGATGAACTTGGTTTTGAAAATCAAATTAATGCTGAAGAATTTATTCATTGTGATGATAGTGAAATTACAACTGAAATGTTATCTAATGAGGAAATTTTAAAAGCAGTCCTTCCTAATAATCAAGAAAAGGTAACAGAAGAATCTTTAGATCCTCTACCACTGATTACTCATAATGACGCTATTGAATCATACAACAAAGTAATTTTATATTTGGAGCAACAAGAGGATTGTTTTGATATGAAGAAGGAAGAATTAAAATTTATTAAAAAATTAAAAAAAGAAGCTTTAAAGCAACGTTTTATATCTGCAAAGCAAACTAACCTTAATAGTTTTATAGTAAATGAAGATAGTATTAATTAGGAAGTTTATAATAAACATAGTATAATTTTTTGTAATACATTTTCCATAATATAATAAATAATTTCAGTTCTTAAACGTGTAAAATAGATATAAATTTAATACGTAATAAATATTCGTTATACGTTATACCGAATAATTCGTTATGTCATACCGAATAATTTGTTGTGGTGTTACCGAATTATCTTATAACATATTGAGGGCTGACTGTAAGTGGTTGCCATTCTATGACTGACAATGTAAACTTTACAATAGAGTTATAGAGTTGCATAAATATTTGTATATTTATAAAATTTAACCTTACCTACTTTACATTCCGAAAATATTTTTTATTTTTCATTATACAAAAAACAACTACGTATACTATTTTATATTTATATTTTATGCATGTTTATATTAAATCTGTAGATACCATATGCAAATTTATAAAATTATTCATGTCTTTTAAGGTTAATTAAGGTTAATTATAACCCTTGATCTGAAGTAAAAAAACATCAGAAAAAAAATTACTTGCGATTTTTCATCGATTCAAATGCTTTGATACGAAGTTGTTCGAGTTGTTCAAGATCGGAAATAGAATTCTAATCAACAATGAAGAAACGACTGGTTTATTGAATTTCTCGTATCTACAAAAATTTTATTTTACTAATATACCTTTTTGTTATCCACGATTTCATCTTCATCCTCTACATCATCATTCCACTTGGATTTAAAAATTGGAACATCAGCCACTTTTTTACGAGGAGGTGAACTTGGTGCAGAATTATTTTCCTCTACTGATTCAACAGTTCTTTTCTTTACATCATAATCTGTAACACTATCTTTACGATTATTTTTTTCTGGAGATAAATGATTGACTTTATCTATAGATTCTTTTGTATTAATTTCCTCCTTAGAAAAACGCCGTCGCTTAGTCATATCTTCTCTTTCTCTACTTCTACTAGGAGTTTTCTGGCGTCGTCTGCGTTCTTCTTGCCTTCGCCTTTCTTTACTCCTACTTCTACTATGCCTATGACTCTTATGCCTTCGACGTTCCCTACTACGTTCCCTACTATGTTCCCTACCACGTTCCCTACTATGTTCCCTACCACGTTCCCTACTACGATCCCTACTTCTACTTTTACTCCTTTTATGTGAACGTCGTCGTCTGTTTTCTTCACTTTTACTAGGACTATATCTCCGCCGAGAACTTCTATTATCTTTCCTGTCTTCTTCTCTACTTCGGCTACGATTACGGTTTGGTTTATGCTCACGTTCCTATAAAGATTAGCTTGTAAGACAAATGAACTGGACTTAAAACAGCAGCAATGCATATTTATTTAATTTTTCTAATTAATTTCCTGTTCATTAAACTAACAAACCTTTCTTTCGCGATCTTCTCTTCGCTCTCGTTCTCTAATATCTCGTAATCTTATTCTTTCTTCCTCCTCTTTTTCACGCCTCTTCCGAATTTCTAACAAGATTCGTTCATCTTCTTCCTATTTTTTAAAAAAAGTTAAATTATAACATTATAACATTAAACCATTTTGATAAAATTGATAAAAAATAAAAAATGCTCAACCTTTTTCCTCCGAATTTGTTCCATTTTTTCTTCAAGAAAAATTGCCGGAATTCCATTTTCACCTTCTTGAGCTGACAAAAGTAATTTCCACAATTCAGTAACAAAAATTGGGGCATTTTTTTCCAGGAACCCAGTAAGATTTATCTGCATCATTCTTGGATCCAAGTCCTAATCCGAAAGATTTATTATTTAGTAAGATCAAAGTAGTAAAATGCTTGCAGCAGAATAAAAAAAAACTTAAAATCAACTAACAGGTTCTTCTAATAATCCGAACACGTAATTAACAACCACCTCATCTTCACCGCCCAATAATTCTACAATTTTTTGCGCAACCCATGGCCTAATGACAGTCAGGTTCACTTTTTTCAAATCAATCTAATAAATTGAGAATCGAATATGGAAAAAAATAGTTGAAATAATTGTGAAGATAATAATAAGACAAATTTTTGTGCATTTATCCATTACCACTTTCTCTCTATCAAAGAAAGGACGAAAGAAGTACTACCAAATAAAAGTAAAAATAACAGAATCCCAATAAAACAAACTAATATTTTTTTCTGGAAAACGAATGACTTAAATTCGCGGGAAGTAAAAAAAAAGAAAAATCTATATTGCCTTCAATGGCGATTGATTTTGAAATACGGCCAGTAACAGATGCTGATACTAATGCTTTCAACAAAGAACTGCCTTCGTCTTACGAGTTTGTACTGGTAGCATTGAATCAAAAAGTAAACTAAAAATTTTGTTTATTTTGTGTTTGATATGATCATTAGAAAAGTGTCTAGGACCAAACTTAGCCAATTAAGGTAACCAAAGATCATTGAGATTCGGCTTCTCAAAGCGTTGAAGAGCAAATTGCCCAACGACAGGTTAAAAAGGGTGTAGAATGTAGACATAAATTACAAAGAACAAATTAATAATGAAATTACCTTCTGATTAAACTCTGAAGGAAAATTCATACTCTTTAATAATTTTTTTTGTTTATCAGAGAATCGGCTATCTTGTTCCAAGCTCGTACCCTATATTAATACGAAAAATAAATGAACCATTTCTCTAAACTTTACGAGTAGATCGGATAGGACAAAATTTATTTTTATATCAAAATCTAACCTTAAAGAAGCCTCCATCACCCATATTGATAAATTAGTTGGTTTATATAAACGATCTTTTTTTTTTAAAAAAAAAAAAATATTTACCTTTTAAAACACCGAAAATATTGATGCATTATAGAGGCACGTGATTAGAATCAAAATTACGCCACTGAACCACCATTGCGCAGTTTACTCGTGAAGCAATTAACGACGATAAATAAATAAAATAAATATACATATGTATTTTAATAACTAATTCTAATCTATCTTTGGGAAGAATTACAAAAAAGAATTACAAAAAAATTCATAAAATCATAAAATATTATTAATTTACAAATTTATCTAATTTGGAAACCAACCAATAAGTTAGAGAAGTTAGAGAATCATTAATACTGAAGCTACCAATAATTTCCCAGCCTGATCTGCAGTCATTTTACACTGACTCCAAATATTAACCGTCTCTTTACGTGTCAAATTTGCCAAGGACATATAATCACAATTATCAATTGAATTAAAACTTACTGGTTTAGTTTCAAACAATGCTTGCCTTAAAAAATATCTGACAGTATGAATTAAATCTAAATCAACCTCTGAAGGTCGGGAATGAAACAATGGATATTGAGTCAAATTTATTTGTACATGCCATCCACCAATTACGTCATCATTTTCAACTTTATTCGCGAAGAAAGCGAGAATCGCGTCACCAACATTATTTCTAGCTCGTAAAGGTCCTATTAGGCACGTAATATGTTCTGCGACATGTGAATGGCCATAATCTATAGCTAATAATTTTCCGGCGCATATTGAATAACGTTTATGATCACTACTATTAATGATCAATGGGAAAAACAGAGATGTTTTGGACGGATAAACTCTTGATGACTTTGAACGAAATATCGGAGAAAGCCCAGTAGCAGTTTCTGAACATCCAAAAATTCCTGAAAACCGTAATTTTTTTGCATCTTCTGAATATAATGTGCTTACTGTGTTATGTCCAGTAGAATTACTTAATCCTTCAGTCCAAATACCATTTTTGACAGTTCTTAATTTTTGTGCCAAAAAGACGGCATCCGGTAATGTCGGTTTATTTCTGTCGTGAGAATGTGTCCATATAGGTTTTGCAGGCTTTACAAATTCAATATAACAAGATTCAGATTCTCCTTGTGTTTCTGATGATTCAGTGCTGGGATGAACTATTTTATGTACGAAACCAATATCTTTTTGTAATGCTTCTATTATGACTTCTTTTGGCGGAAGAATCTGAGCCGAGAATTCAACTGTATGATTTCGGTTAAAATCTTTCGGGCAATCTTTGAAGACACGATTGTCCTGACTTGGAGTAACGCGAAACAAATTTTGATGAAAAGCTGCCGTCAACAAAATTGTCAGCAAAGTAACATTGGGTTCTCTATTTAGCTTAACGGGTCTTGAAGATATTTCATATGTTCGATCAAATACGTTTGTCCAAGGATTTAAAAGTGCCCGTACATGATCTGGTATTTGATGAATAGGCGTACCTGGCTTTGTTTGATAATGTGACCTAGTTCTGTAGGTATTAATTAGAGGTTGTTCTTGACTCTCACTGATTTCGTCAAATTTAATCAAATTGGGAGTTTCATCATACGCTGCAATATCCAAAATTTTAATCGCTTGATCAATATTATCGCTCTCAATTTCTTCATCTATTTCAAACTCATTTATTATATTACGATTTCTGCGTATCTTATCTCTTTCTTCCTTAGCTGGTGGAGAACAAATGCCTATATAAGCTAATGATTCTCGGATTGATATTACCAAATCTTGTATCTCTCTCATCCAATACAAACTAAGAAATTGATTTTGACACCATGATAATTCTTTAGATAAATCGAATTTACTATCGTGTTGTGTTGTTTCTTCCCAATATAAATAGCCACGCAGATGAGATATTAAATCTGAGCCACCTTGTATAGGAAAATCATCCGGCAAGTTACGAGAAAAGCGACTCATTGCCGCGCTAATCTGTATCTCTTGATTTAGTGGTTGAACTATTGCTCCTCGATTTTGTAATATTGCTAATAATTTCAAATGTTTGCTTTAATATTAATTTTTCTTTTATTAATTATAAAGTAATACTTACCAGCAATAATCATAGCATCGTATAATGAACCAAAAATAGTACCATATACGACTAATAATCCGGAATGAAGATCCAACGGTAATTGTGCAAGGACTGTTCCAAGTCGAGTAACTTCATACTCATGTGATATCACGCTTCCTTGAACCCAATCATCTACTTCCTTGGATATCTTACTAGATTTAATAACAGCACCGGTTGCTTCCAAATCTTCAATTGCATAGTCAACAGCAGTATCATCCGGAGGATCAAGACAGTGTGATAATAATTCACGAGGATCGCCAAGATTTGCATAAATAGATCTCAAAAGCAAAGAATTAAGAGGCGTTCTCTTAATTTCTGGGTTCCTTTCATTACTTAAACTATCAAAAAATTGTTTTGTTACGAATCGATAAATCTATGATGATAAAAATTTTACATTAATAGACGATTGTTAGATCGCTTAGAGAAATAAAATAATTAAATACCACTCCCGGTCCTACTCTTCCCGCTCTGCCTCTTCGTTGTTCGGCACAATCTTTACTTATCCACTGTTCGTTCAAACTATAAGATCGTGTTGTCTTATCATAATGCACGTCTTTACGCAAACAGCTGTCGAATATTATTTTCACATCTGGTACCGTAATCGAACTCTCGGCAACGTTTGTTGCCAAAATAATCTTATTAATGTAATATTTAAAGTGAATTACTTTTTAAAAAATTAAGTATGAATAATAGTTTAAACTGAATCGTACTTTTCGGCAACCATTTCGAGGACGTTGCATAATCAAACATTGTTCGTCAATAGTGACGGTTGAATGTAGTTTAATGATCATGAAATCCGGGAAAGAATGAGCAGACATCCTAAAAAACGTAAGGTAATGAAAATGTAATAAGTTATTATAAATATTATTATTTTCTTTTTAAAAAAAAGTGTAGAAATTAAATAAATACCGCTGCTGTTCACCAAGTATCATTAATTGATCCTCCTAATGGTTGACAATATATTTATTCCCTTTATGAGAATTAATTATATATGAAATGGTGTATTGATGATTCTTACCATTTCAGCGATTAGGGCAATTCCCGGTACAAAAACAAGAAACGCGTCCTCAACCGGTGAATCAATGTGACATCGAAGTATCCAGCTTATAAAAAGATCACGACGTTCTTGCACCATAGATGGCTTTTTAGGATCATTCAATACAATCTTCTGATATGATTCGTATATATCCATCCCTTGACAAACATCTTCTAGATAAAAAACATCAACTGGAAAAGTTTTTGCAGGAATATCAATCCAAGGAATTTGCGAAACAAACCCATCATTTTCAGTTTCGAATTCACAAAAATATCTTGTGAACTTTTGTACGTTCATGGTAGCCTAGTGAAATATTATCAATCCCTGACTAATTACGTCAACATAAATAATCATCAAAATCTATATACTCACTGACATAATAATCAACTTTAATGATGGATTTTCTCTTAATATAACACAAAGATGCGCCATCATTAAATCATCATCAACATTACGCTCATGAATCTTTTCAAATGAGAAATTATGTTTAGCTTGCTTTTCTATAGAAGTTCAACTAGCTAATTAACTAAGAATTAATATACCTCATCCATAATAACATGAGTATAAGAGTTTAAATATCGATCTGCTTTTAACATTTCTAATAGAATCCCTGTCGTAACGTAGCGCAATCTGGTAGATGCAGAAAAACCTCCTTTACCTCCAATATGATATCCCACCTGACCATGAAGTGGGGTTCCCCGTTCGGATGCGACACGATGTGCAAGAGAAGTAGCTGCTATACGACGCTAAAAAAAAGTATTTATTAACTTTCATTGCAAAAAATAAAGATTGATTTGTACGAGATAAAGTACGTTACCGGTTGTGTACAAATTATATTTACTGGAACGCGTCTTTGTAAACAATCATCCAATATGTATTGTGGTACTTGTGTTGACTTCGCGACATTATAATAGAATTAGAATATAATTCGGCACCTTTAAATAATTAAAGATAAATAAATTCAAATACCTTCCCACAGCCCGTACTTCCGCTTAACACGATTACTCTGTTCTCTCGGATAATACTTATAATATCCTTCCTACGTGATTCAATTGGAAGTTTTGTTCGTTTTATTCCAGGGATCCAAGCAGATCCGTCAACCACATGAGACACTGGGGGCGAAAATTCCCTAGTCGAAGGTTTATTCTTTTTGATTTTTAACATTTGAACAGCGGGTTTATAGGGAACACCCAACGGGCATGGCTGCGAATTTAAATAATAGTATGGTTGTTCTTCATATTCCAAGTGATCCGACATTGACGTGAACATAGATCCATTCGATGTGAACATACATGCATTTGATGAGCCATTCGATTTGTTGACTTTCTCAGGCATCTTCCCCTTATTCAATTCAGACGTGCTATTATCTGATATTTTTTTAAGTAAAGTAAGCCTGACTTGCTCACGTCTCAACTTTTCAAGATCGATTATTGATTCTTCACTTGAACTATAACTTTCCTCGTCAGAAAACTCATCAGAAACAGAGGAAGACGACGAACGAGTATAATCTATCTGTGTGAAAGGTTTATAGGCAGAATCAGAATCTGATATATTTTTTAAAAAATTCGTTCCTTCCGTATCTTTTGCATCATGATAAACATCGCTATCTGACTTTTCTGCTATAGTTCTTAAAGAATCTTCATTAGCTGACAAACGTGAACCGAAATACCACTCTGAATCATGCTCTGCCATTTTAGAGAACTTTATATGTTATGTTCGAACGCGTCTGTGACTCTGTTAGAATCTGCGTCTGCGGTTACGTAATACAATCCAAATGTTCGATTTTAGTTGGTCAAATGTAAACAATATAGATAATATGGAAACGATATACATACAAAATACGGTTATTGTTGCTAAACAACGGCAACATCATTTCCCGATAGTATTCCATTTTTTTCCGCGGGCTATCATAGTAATTTCCATAGCCTTTATTGATTATCATAATAGTAATAATCAACATTACAAATCAAATGAAATACAATGACAAATCAAATAAATTTTTTTTTTTTAAAAGCAAATCTTTGAAAATTGTCACGTGATTGACCGATATAAAAAATTACTCGAAATTTTTTTCATCTAGATTTTTTTATATAAATGAACTAATGGGTTTTCACAATACTGAAGAGGCGATATTTTCTCAGCCGCTTGATGTTTCCACTTATAATACTTCTTTGAAGACAGAAACCTCAACAACAATAACTAAACCATCAAATGTAACTTCGACAAAATGTTCGACAAGTTCCAAAAAAAATTTTACAAATGGGCTAACAAATAATCATATTCTTAAACATTCATTTCGAACGTCTGATGCTATTAAACCACCTTCAAATATACCACCTACTTTTTTAAAAAATAATAACTCTGTTAAAGTAGAATGTCAAGTGCGAGCACGTGTTCCGACTTCTACTGGAGAATTTTTTCTCCACCTTTATAGAAATAATCGAGACAATAAAGAACATTTAGCAGTTGTATATGGGGATAATATTCGAAGCAATAGTTTAGATGCTTCTCGACCAGGAGAAAATGAAATAGATAGAATTATAAGGGGAGCATATAAGGGTAGGTTAAAACCTGGTCAAATAAAATCAGATATTAATGATGGTGATGATTCCAATATATCATCAATACAGTTACCACCACCTTTAGTCAGAATTCATTCTGAATGCTTTACTGGAGAAACGGTTCATAGTGCAAGATGTGATTGTGGTGAACAATTGGATGAAGCTATGCGACTAATGCAGTTGGAAGGTCATGGAGTAGTTATATACTTGAGGCAGGAAGGTAGAGGAATCGGTCTCGCAGATAAATTGAGGTTAATAAAAACTTTTATTAAGTATATTGGTGTTTATTATCTTAATGAATAAAATAATTGATTTGATATGATTGTTTTTATTAGAGCATATAATTTACAGGATTTAGGATATGATACAATAACGGCTAATCTTTTTTTGAAACATCCTCCTGATCTTCGTAATTATGATGTTGCAACAAAAATTCTAGAAGATCTTAACTTATCTACCATTCGATTATTAACAAACAATCCTGACAAAATTGAACAAATCGACGAAGCTGGAATTAAAGTTATTGAACGCGTTCCAATGATTCCTATAGCATGGCAAAACAATCTTGACTCAAATCGCATTGGAAAAGAAGTAGACCAATATCTAAAGGTAAAGGTTGAAAGGATGGGACATTTATTAAGTATACCGGAGACATTACTACGCATTGACAATATTTGATTTTCTTCGTAATTTATAGACTAGTTTATTTATTATAAATTAGAAAATAATTGTTTTTTTTCAGATTAGATTTAATTAATTATTTTTTTTTTTCCTCTCTTTTACTAAATTTAATATATACAATCGTTTGCATAATTCTATTTAATTTCTTTTTTCTTTTTAATATATATAAATAAAAAAAATATATACTAAGCTCCTTCCCAACTACACAACTACAAAACTTTTTCTATTTATATGCATATTAAATTTATTATTTGCTTGTTATATACAAATATCAAAAATAAAGAAAATTTCTATTAAATGAAATCTAAAAAAAAAATCATTCAACGTCTAGAAATATCAGTAATAGGAGCCGCTCTAATCTCAGTAAGGTCTATAGATGCATCTCGTTCTTGATCCAATTCACCAATCAAGCATCTGTTTTCAAAATTTAAAATGGTTAAAAAAAGATGCATTTTAAATACTTGTTGTATTTTGTTGCAAATGATACGTTACATATTGTCTCCTCGTATTATATATAATCCCAGAGGCACTCTTTCAACTCCCTCGGTTTCTGAAAAAATACGTTCATGACATCCAGCTAGGATCACATTTGTAGTTTGATCAAACCCTTTTAAAGTTCCCTATATGTTTTATATGTTTAAATGAATATATATATTTTTTTAATTTAATATTAATTTAAATAAATAACAAAATAAATATACATTTGTATACCACTATAACTCGCCCATCGGAAGTAATTACTTCGACTGTTACTGAGAAATATTACATTTGTAAAAAAAAAACCAACAATAAGTGAAAATCCAAATAAATAAAAATTATTTAAACATACAATCAACATATTTCTGCAAATCAGTCATCGTACAATTTTTTTCGCGATAAAAAAATTTCAAATATTTCAACGCGTTTAGTAATTATTTTTTTAGGAACTTAAATAATATTTAAATGATTTACAGAAAACTGTACGATCATTACACAATTGATCGTCCTTAATTTCTCATTTGCAGATAGATCAAAGGAAAATATTTGCGTTGGATTCCAGGAGTTGACATTTTTGACTAGCTGTTTGGCTAGTTAAGGGTGACATTTTTATTTCTCATACTGTTAATAATTTATAAAGCAAATGGTAATAACGGAAGTTCAGTATAGAAAATGATACAAGCGAAAAGATTCATAATTTCGTTAATTGTTAAAGTTGGGTTCGAGATACAGAGAATTGTAAAACAAGTCAACAAATGAACAGAAAGAAAGATGGAAAGATCGATAAAAAAAAATTACAAATATTTATTATGAATATTTTATTAACCATTATTAACCATTAAAAACACAGTATTTCTTAAATTTCGAATTAAGATTACTTTTAAATGCAAATAAATTCGTACCAAACTTGACTAACCAGGAAAAGAATTGGAATTTCAACAAGGAACATGTGAAATTATTGATATCATAAAATAAATTCTTTGGAGAGCATTTCGCTTGGTAATTTATTACACTAACAAGGAACATACTTTATCCTTAGTGATTATTTAGTGCTATTTTATTATTCGATAATAAGTTCATTTTTCTTTAGTAAATATTTACTTGAATTTCGTCTTATAACGTTATTTTCCGTTATCATTTGGAAAACCTTTTAAAAATTAATATAGTAAGACACATTGTTCAATCAAAGTAAAAATTTACGAACGTAGATCTCTTTTAGTATATCAGGTCACACAAATCTACTGCTTATCGTAAAAATTTTCTCTGCGTTAACATTCTTGAGGTATGAACTTCTTACTCTTATTGACTTAATTTTACTTATACTATTCTGTACTAACACATTTATATAATGTTCAAAAGATTTACTTCTACGCCTCAAGAAAATGACACTGAGTTAAATTTGAAAAATAGAGATCAAGTTATAAAGAAGTTTCGTGAATTATTAGGGAAGGACAATGAAAAGTATGACGACCATGTAAGTTATTAAATAAATTTGAATCAATTTATATTGCAATTATAAAAATTATTACTATTTAGACCTTGATGAGATTCGCAACCGCTAGAAGCTTTCAATTGGTAAACGAAATATATAATTTTACTTGAAAATTTTGAAATTTTAAATTACTTATTTAAAATATATAATACATTAGGTTAAAGCAAAGGAACAACTTATAGAAACTATTACTTGGCGCGATTTAGAAGGTATCGATTCAATTCCTCTTCCTATATTAAATCCTGGCACTCCGATTCTTTATCCTGTAAGAGGACTTGGACCTTTCGTGCCTGACATCAATGTTGAAGCGAGTAATGGTGTACCAGAAAATATATTAAGGATTTACGAATATTTTGGTGGTAATGCTGTACACAAGACAGATAAAGAAGGAAGGGGAATTTACATTGAAAGAGTGGTAAGAAAATTAAATGTTAATTTATTACATAATTAACGTTCAATAATTTCTATTTATAATTTTTAGGGATATCATGATTCCAAAAGGCTAGCAAAATATGTAAGACAAGAAGAGTTAACAAATTGGCATATTAGTTGTCAAGAATTCTCACATCGTGTTATTATGCCAGAATTGAGTAGAAGAGCGGGTAAAATTATTGATAAGGAAACAGTAATATTTGACTGTGAGGGAATGGGTTTTCATCGTAAGTTCTTGTGTGGCATCTTTTTTATGTTTAAACTTTTTCTAAAAAATTTCTTTATATATATATAGAGCTTTATTTGCAAGGTTTAACTCTTTATCGTGCAATCGCGGAATTAGATCAAAAATATTATCCAGAAAGATTAGGAAAGTTGTTCGTTGTAAATGCACCTTTTATGTTTGTGAAAATTTGGGCGTTAGCAAAAAAATGGTTAGATCCTGGAATGTTAAAAAAAGTTCATATTTGTGATAAAGATTTTAAGGTATGTGTAAAAAAGATAAATATTTTTATTTAAATCGTCTTCCTTTTTTTTTTTAAAAAAAAAAAATTATCTAGAAAGTCTTACTTGAACATATTGACGCTGAAAATATTCCCTCGTTTCTTGGTGGGACATGCACATGTTCTCATATGCCAGGTATTAAAACTTCTATTATAACCTGCTTAAATATTCATTTTGCATAAATCGGTGTCTAAGACACAACTGTTAACAAATTTTTTAATTTGGAAACTGTATACTAGGTGGATGCGTTCCATCTGTCATTTTGAATAATATTTCATCCCTTACTTCATCTCTCCCTTTAACCCCTACATCAACTCGACCTTCCACACCTATCCCTCCTGAATATAAAAAAGACGGATTTATTGGGCGTTTGCGTATTCTTAAAGGAGACTTTCGTTCATGCGAAGTCATTGTTGCAAATAGTGGCGAAGATAGTAACATTAGTAAAAACAATGTGGAAATAAGTTTTAGAGTTGTGGAAGGAAAAGGAGAAGTTAAATTCGGGGTAAAATTTATCAAAGTTGATTCTAAAACAAGATATGAAGAAAAAATGTAAGTTGAATCAAAATTATAGTATGATATGATTAAAAATTTCGTATTCGTATCAATAACGATTCTTTTGTTATATAAAATGTATTAAGAATAATGTCTCCATCACTTTTGGTTGAAGATGATTCTATTATGACACATAAGCATGCATTTCAAACTGATGATACAGGTGAGTTTATATTTACGTGGTATTTCGATCAATGGAGCGAATCTGATTCTTGTGTGATCGAAAATTCTATTATGGTTAATGGTGAATTATATGGAGATTAATAAATTTTTATTATAAAATAATTATAAAAATTTTTTTTTTTGTGATACAATATAAATCAGTGCATTATGTATAAAATTGTATAGTTGGAATCTGATTAATTGATCACATGAATATGTTAAAAATGATCTTTCGAGAATATTCCAGATATAATAGTCTACAATATATAAAGTATCTGAAAAAAAATTCTCGACAGTAATTCTTTCTCGACATTAAAATGGCGTCTGCAGAACTACTTTACAAACAAGCTAATGATGCTTTCTTTGAAGACGAATATGACGAAGCTTTAGAGCTATATAACAAAGCTATTGATTTGGACGCGACTAACCCTGAATATTTTTTAAAAAGGTTATTTATATTTTAATATAATAGTAACATTATGACATTTTATTGATAAATGATTTTATCTAATTAGGTCGGCTACATATCAAAAAATGAAAAAAAAGGGTAAAGAATCCTTAGCTGACGCCGAAAAAGCGCTCAGTTTAATTGAAAGTAATGAACATAACGAACAAGGCTCAATTAAAGCAAAAGCCTTATTGAGAAAAGGGTAAACCGGGTTATCTAAAATTTGTCATATTATGATTGCATACTGCTCGGTTTATCTATAAATAAAATTATATTTATATACTTTTTTCTTTAGTATTGCGTTATTTGAGCTTAAAAATTATCAAGAAGCAAAGAAATCACTCGAGTCTTCTAAAGAATTAAATCCTAATGAAAAATCATTAGCTACTTGGTTAAAAAAGACTGAAGCAGAATTGGAAAAAAGTAAGACAAATTATTTTTATTTGCCCAATACAGGAATTTTTTTTTTCAGTAATTAATAAATTATCGGTTCATTCAACGGAATGAAGTCCCTAAACCAACACCAACACCCTCAGATTCAGCTGGTTTCTTATCTCAAAGTCGTGTAAGGCATGAATGGTATCAAAATGATAACTTTGTTATTGTCAGTATTTTCATCAAGAATGTCAAGAAAGAAACAGTTGATGTTTACATGACAGAGAAATCTTTATCGGTCACGGTAAAACTTCCTACTGGATCTGATTATTCATTAGAACTTGAACCACTTGCACATGAAATAGTTCCAAAAGAAAGTAAACACGAGGTATTGTCCACTAAAATTGAGATTAAACTCAAAAAGGCCAATGCTGGTGCTAAATGGGGAGTCTTGGAAGGAGAAGATGCTGTAGTAGGATCGGTTGCTTATCCATCATCTGCAAAACGTGCAAAAAATTGGGATGCGTTAGAAAAAGAAATAAGTAAAGAACAAGAAAAACCAGAAGGAGAGGCAGCTTTGAATTCTTTATTCCAGCAATTGTATAAAGATGCTGATGATGATACTAAACGAGCCATGTTGAAAAGTTATACAGAAAGCAGTGGAACTTGTCTCAGCACAAATTGGGGTGAAGTCAGTAAAGGTAACGTAGAAACAAAACCTCCTGAAGGAATGGTTGCCAAAAAGGTAAAGTCAGCAAATTTGAAATTTTCTTTTCTCTCTCTCTTTTTTTTGAAAACCTGCTAACCATATGATTTATTTGACTTTTTTTATTGAATTCATCTTATTTAATTGATTTGTTAAAAATATAATAGTGGACATCCTAAACTTTTTTATAAGGACTAGAAGCTTTTTTTCTTTATTTAAAATTTACAATTTTCAGCGGATCTAGGAAAAGGTATAACATCTTTTATATTTTCTAAACCAGTAATATACAATAAAAATCTTTCAATTCCCATACCAAAACCACCGTGAGGGACACTACCAAATTTTCTTAAATCTAAATACCATTTATAATCCTCCAAAGATAAACCCTTAGTTATAATATTATTTTCTAAAATTGAATAACGCTCTTCTCTTAAACTACCGCCAACCAATTCACCGATTTTAGGAAATAATAAATCAGTACAAGCAACAGTTTTATTGTCATCATTTAAACGCATATAAAAAGGTTTTATTTCTTTTGGATAATTAATAACGAATAAAGGAGATTTACAATAAGTAGTAGACAAAAATTTTTCATGATCAGACTGAAGGGGAGAACCAAAAGAAATATCAAAAGAATTTTTTTTAAGAATATCTATAGCGTCATTATAAGACATTATAATAAAAGGGTTTTTTAAAGTAAATTCTAAACGATTTAATAAATTATTATCAATAAATTGATTGAAATAATCGATATCTTGATAAGAATTATCCAATAAAAATTGGATAATATATTTAATCGAATTTTCAATAAAATTATATAAATCATTCAAAGAAGTGATAAAAGAAATTTCGCTTTCTAACATCCAAAATTCTGATAAATGTTTTGAAGTAAAAGAATTTTCGGCCCTGAAAATTGGACTGATTGAATATACACGAGGGATGTACGATGAAATTGATTCTGCATGTAATTGACCAGACACTGTTAAATAAACTGGTTTACCAAAAAATTCTTCTTGTTTTGATGTAGTATTTGATGTTGTAAGCTTGAATACTTCACCACCACCCTCACAATCTGATGTTGTTATAATTGGTGTATGTATTTGTATAAATTCATTTCTCTATTTAATAAATAATTTATTATAATTAGTTTAAGCAAAAATATAAATGTTATACAGTAAAATGTTCATAGTACCTGAAAAAAATATTGGAGACCTAGCATAGTAGAATTTCTTATACGTAACATAGAGCTAAAAATATTTGTTCTAAACCGTAAATGAGTTATATCACGAAGAAATTCCATCGAATGATGTTTTTTTTGCAGGGGATAAGTCTGATAATAAGAAAATATTAACATTTATAGGAATATATATTTAATTCTAACCACCTTACTTACAGAATCACATTCACCTAAAATTTCAAATTTATTAACTTGTAATTCTTTAGTTTGTTCTTTTCCAATACTATCAACTAATATACCATGTAATCGAACACAAGTACCAATTGTCAATCTAAATAATAAATATAAAAATGTTGAAAAAAAAAGAATTTTTTAAATTAAAATAAAAATAAAAATAATGTTATCAAACTTTTTAGCATCTTCATTTGAAAGTATAGCTTGTAAACCTTTCACGCTCGTGCCGTCATTAATAGAAGCGAAAGAAACATTTTTTTGTATTCTTACAGTACGTATCCATCCGTTTACCTGTATTTCTGCACCTACTGGAGACGATGTTATTATATTATTTATTGTTCTTGTTGGTAATAAGTTTGATAATACGCTGGGTAAATTAGAGTATAAACGTTTATTTTTATTATATATTATTTTTAATTTATTTAAATTACTTCGTTTAATAAAAATCATTTTCAACAAAGATAAAAAAAGCGATTATCAATTTTGATAATTCGCTTGAAAATCCGAAAATACGTGATAATTGCGAATAATTGTGACAAATAACCATACATGGTAAAAGAAATTCATTACACTTTTGCGCGTTTATTTCAACTTAAATATGATGAGTAGAAGCGCTTATCACGCTGGCTCTTGGTACTCTGAACAAGGTAAAAAAAAATTGATTTATACTGAAGTAATACAGTCAGCTTTCTATAAATACATTCTACTATGGTAATAAATATAATTTTCACAATAAATACGTTTAAAGAGTTGTGCATTTATTAGTGAGCTAGAATTTATTTGTGGAGGGCATACGCAGTGGTTGTATTTATTTAATACATTTTTGGAGAGCTGACCGTACCGTATTAGACAATATTATGTAAATCGGGCAACTAACATTTATACTATATTTTTATTAAAGGACCTCGCTTAAATAAAGAGCTTACTCAGTGGTTAGATGAAGTTCCACCTACGACAGTAGACGGTGTTCCTATACCTGTTCCCGGTGCTAGAGCTATTATTGCTCCGTAAGAAAAAAATTTTTTTTTTCGATATCTATAAATGATAGCTTTTAGTCTAATTAAGAAATAAATTTTATAATTTTTAGACATGCAGGATATTCATATAGTGGACCTGCCGCGGCATTCGCTTATAAAAGTATCAATCCCGATTTTGTGTATATATTTTGATATTCATTTTATAATATAATGGTTTATATTATTAAAAAATTGAATAAAAATATAATATATTATAATTTTTTGTTTGTCCTGTTTTAGAAAACGCGTATTCATACTTGGACCTTCACATCATGTTCGATTTTCTCAGTGCGCACTTTCTCAATGTTCTCAATATGAAACACCTTTAGGAAATTTGATTTTAGATACAGAAAGTAAATATATCATTTTCATTGTGTTATATTTATAAACAAATTTATTAAATTTTTTTTTATATTTATACAGTTATTGAAGAATTGAAACAAACAGGACATTTTGAAATTATGTCTCAAGATATTGATGAGGAAGAACATAGTATTGAAATGCATCTACCATATACTTATAAAATTTTAGAAAGGTTTTTTTTTTTTATTTAATTTTATTCTTATTAATATTTAGCATTTTTAATAATTTATTCTTCATTCTTTATTTAGTAAGATTGATTTCATTAAAATTGTTCCTGTATTGGTGGGATCTTTAAGTGCAGACAAGGAAATGTTTTATGGAAAATTATTTGCTCCATATCTTGCTGATCCATCCAATCTTTTCATCATTTCATCTGATTTTTGTCATTGGTGAATAATTAAGTAATTTTTTTTTTCTCAAAGATGATGATAAATTTTAAATAATTTTTTTTTTTTTGCTTAAATTAGGGGACATCGATTTTCATATACGTATTATTCAGCATCACCGGACAGTGATGACATTTATCTTTCACGTAGATCTGATACTCCATTGACAACCCCTATATATAAATCCATTGAAAATCTTGATAAGAAAGGAATGGATATCATCGAAAAGATAAACCATAAAGAATTTACTTCGTATCTTGCTAAGACAAAAAATACTATATGCGGAAGACATCCTATTGGAGTACTTTTATGCGCAATTAATGCATTACCAAATCATAATAATAATAAAAATGATTCAGTTGTTGACGAATCTCAACAACCGAAGATTCGATTTATACATTATGCACAATCTAGCCATGTAAAACACGAAGGAGATAGTAGCGTTAGTTATGCCTCAGCTTACGTTTACCTTCCTCAGAAATAATTATATTAGAACAGTTTTTGATATCAATTTAATAAATATCATAAATTGGGTAATTTTCTAAATTTTCCTTGTAACCATATCCTGTACATTTGTAATTTACGATGTCTATTTACGATTAATCTACGATCTATAGCATTTTGTTCAATCGAAAATTTTGATCCCCAAATTTTTTCTATTTCATCTTATGTTCAAATAAAACAAAAGAAATTAAATATGGATTGTTAAGAACATGTACAAAATATATCTTTAAATAATGTACAAACCTGATGTAAAAAAATAAACTCTTGTACCGTCACCACGAACATAAAAATTATCAGATAACATACGGCCTTCTTTAAATCTTAATTGTACCATATCATATCTACCATAATCTAATTTAGATAGGATAAGTCAGAATTATGAGAAAATAATAATCATAATATATAACAATACCTCTAAATAATACAAGACCACCGGGTTTAAGCATTTTATAAACATTATCAACGGCTTGATTCCAATCATTTGGACACAAAGCAGACATTACAAATATTAATACAACAATATCTAAACTATTAGGTACAATATATTCAATTGGAATATGCTTATTTGTTAAATCCCATACAAATGCTTTACAATGATTCGAATTATATTCTTTATTATTCTAAAAAAGAAAAAGAAAATTTCTTTAGATAAAACAATTCATTTTTTCCCCAGATTAAAAGTAACTTAACTTTAACTACTTGAACAGCATTTTCGGCGAAATCACAAGCATAAATAAATAAATTTGAATTTTTATTAATAGCAAGTAAAGGAAACATCGTATTTCCTGCTCCACATCCTATTTCAAAAATTTTTTTATTTCCACTCTGTGAAATACATTTTCATAATATTATTAAAAGAAGTTATTAAAAAAAAAGGAATAAAATTTAAATTGAACTTACATCAATATTTGTCGTATTATGTAATTCAGGAAATTCAACTTTTAACCATTGACGATCTTTAAAAAATTTATTTTCATTATGTTTGTAAAATGTATTCCAAAATTCTGATGGATTTTTTAAATATTTTTCTTTTGAAATATAATCTTATTTGTTAAAATCGTTTTAATAAAACTATAAAATAAAAGATTATAATGAAATTTATATTTACGTTGATCTTCTAATGCCATTGGACTATCTGATTGTAATAATACTTTTTGTTTAGCGGCCTCTTCTTGTTTTTCATCCCATTCAACGTGATCCCTTTTTTTTTAAAAAAAAATGGGTTCAACAAATGTATTTATATAATATATAGTTTTTCGTTACTTTCGTACCAAGCATTATGACGCCATACATCCTCTTTATTTTCTAATAAACGAGTGCCAAAAATTTCTGATTCTTGGCGAATATCTTTAACACTAGACCAGTCCTTTTTAAGTTTTGTGTCATCAGAAGAAGAGGGAGTAATATCTTCCTTTTCGGTTGCTTGTAACATATTAGTAGTACTATATTTATTGATAGTATAAGCTAAGGAAAGAATATAACGTGAATTTCGAGAAGGAACTTTGAATATTTTAAACATTTTTTCAATATAAGTAAAAATGTGACAAATTTTGATTGGGTATTTACGAAAATACGAGTGGAAAAATATCTTATTGGAGGGATATATCTAAAATCTAATATAGATGATAATCTTGAAACAAAAAAATTTTTTTTTTTTTTTTAAAAAAAGAAAAAAGAAAAAAATGACAAAAGTTAAAACTGGTATATTAGGAGCGACAGGAACAGTGGGACAGCGATTCATAGTATTATTATCGTCACATCCACAATTTATTATTCATTCCATCGGAGCTTCTTCTCGCTCAGCTGGTAAAAAGTATGTAGAAACTACAAAATGGAAAATGACAAGTGACATACCCGAACAAGTTAAAGAAATGGTGATTAAAGAATGTAAAGCTGAATTTTTTAATGATTGTGATGTGGTATTTTCTGGTTTGGATTCTGATGTCGCTGGTGAAATTGGTAAATAAATTTATAAAAACAAATTTTCGATTTTTTTTTAAAAAAAAATTGTTTCTAAATATGTACTAAATTACATATAAATGTTTTTTTCTTAGAAATGGAATTTTTAAAAGCGGATTTGGTAATTTTTTCTAATGCAAAAAATTATAGAAGAGATCCGGTTGTTCCTTTAATAGTTCCAACAGTAAATCCGTCTCATTTTAATATAATTCCACATCAAAGGTCAGTTTATTCGCTTAAAAAAGGAATGTTGGTAACAAATTCAAATTGTTCAACAACAGGACTTGTTGTAGCATTGAAACCATTACAAGATGCATTTGGGCCAATAGAATCTATTATAGTACAAACAATGCAAGCAATATCGGGAGCAGGATATCCAGGAGTATCATCATTAGATATATTTGACAATGTAATACCTTTTATCAGTGGAGAAGAAGAAAAAATTGAATATGAAACTTTAAAAATTTTAGGGGAATTAAATTCAAATCAAAAAGAATTTAAATTATTATCATCTACGAATGTTTCAGCTATTTGTAATAGAGTACCTGTTATCGATGGACATACAGAATGTGTATCAATTAAATTTAAAAACCAACCTTCACCTAGTCCTCAACAAATTATTGATGTATTAGATTCTTACATGAGTGAAGCTCAAAAAATCGGATGTTATTCTGCTCCAAAAAAATCTATTATTATTCGCTATGATAATGATAGACCACAACCTAGATTAGATAGAGATAATGGCAATGGTTATAGTGTTACAATTGGTAGGGTTAGAAAATGCAATGTATTGGATGTTAAATTTACTTTATTGGTACATAACACTGTTTTAGGTGCTGCTGGTAGCAGTATTTTAAACGCAGAAATTGCTTTAGCTAAAGGATTATTGGAAATTTAATTAGCAAGAAGGATGGTTATTAATACGGTATATATGTAGATTTCTTTAATAAATATGTAAAATAGTAAACGTAGCTATCATGCACTGGCATATTAACATGATTTTAAAAATCGCATGAACGGCATCCGTAAAATCAATAATGTTATTGCACTATGTGACTGTACCATTACTAGCAAAAAACTACGGGATCGCATCAAAAGCATAAAGGACCGAATGGTGCATACTAAACTAAAAGGGTTGAATTTTATCACAATTTTGTCTGGCGACGCGTTACTATCTTCGGACATTTCCTCGATATGTTTTGCCACCCTTTACACATAAACTTTTTCAATATTACTCTCAGTAGGACCCCGAACATGATATAAATATGTTAGATTTAAAGTTGCGTAGCAGCATGGTAAATTTACCCTATGTGAGATTTTTTTTGCTTATTTTAGTGTAAAATTATTAAAGAGTTAAATAAATAATTGCGTAGCAAAATTTGATTTTTTAATTAGGCTAAACCAATTTAATTATCTGATTTACATTACATCGTTTATAAAGTTTAGGGGAGGGGGGGAGGACATATAAAAAAAAAATTTTATAAAACCACGTGACTTTATATAGTCACATGCAACCAAAATTTTATTACTATTATATAACGAAAAA